>JAURVB010008281.1:0-76260 GCA_033002965.1 Piper betle | reverse complement strand
CGTGGCGATCGGCGATCGGCGGTCTGGAGCAGCGATCGGAGATTTGGAGCAGCGATGGCTCAATCTGGAGCAGTGATCGACGTGGGCTCGTGGCGATCGGTGGTCTCGAGCAGTGATGGGAGATCTGAAGCAGCGATCGTCGTGGGCTTGTGGCGATCGACGGTCTGGAGCAGCGATCGGAGATCTGGAGCAACGATATCCAGATCTGGAGCAGCGATCGTCGTGGCGTAGATCTCATTGATTTTACATGAGGATAGTTGTTATATTCATTGATTTCTCTTTTTTCTACAACAACTTTTTTATTTATTGTAGATCTAACATAAAGATTGTTTTTTTTTGTAGTGAAAGTGGTGTAGATCTCAGAGATGGGCGTCGTTATTTGGCAACCTCCATCCTAAAGCAAGGCTCTTTGCAATAAAGGTTTTTTCCTACTTGGTTATTTACTTATTTTGTGAAGTTTATATGTTATATAACTATTAATCATGTCACATAATCACAAGGTAACTATCCAACAAATTAATAGCTATAGCCTACATTTAGGTACTAAATCTAGGATATATTTAGTGTAGGCGTGTCGTGTTGGTCTTACATAAATAGGTACAAATAGCTAAAATACTTGCATATATATAATATAACCATGAATAATATTGTAAACTAAATTCACTGCAAAACTAATATATGAGAACTTGTTTATGACAAAATCCAAAATAGACTACCAAGTACAAGATAACATTAAGCAAAAAATATGTCCAACATAAATGTAAGTTGAAGCAAAATAGATTCTAATTGTTCACCTGCAAATGAAACTTGTAAAATTCACTGGCAAATGAAACTTATAAACCTTAAAAAGAAGAGCACATTAACACTTCAAAATATGAGATTGAGTATGTATAAATTGAATCTTACTCTTCGTCATTTTCATTTTCTTCATATGCTTCATTTGAATCATAAAACGGGCGCAACCAATCTTGTGTACATATCAATGCTTCTACTGTTTTTGGATTGAGCCTACTGCGAACGTCGCTGATGAGCCTTTCACCAGTGCTAAATGCTGATTCCGAAGCCACAGTTGAGAGAGGGATGGAGAGTATGTCTCTGGCCATAGATGATAGTGCTTTGTACTTTATTTCATTATTCTTCCAATATTCTAGGACATCAAACTCATTTCCACTTGGAACTTTGATAGCTGAATCTTCCAAATAGTCATCTAGTTCAGATTTAGTTGATTCCTTGTTCTTCTCATAATTTGCCACAAACAAGTTATATGCTTCATCATCTAACATGCTGAATGAACTGCTGCTACTAGTTTTTTGTCGCTTAATTGTCAGCTCATCTAAATCTTTTGATGCTTTCATTTTGATTTCATAAACTTCATAAATTTCCTTCATTGTACCTTTCACGTGGTCCAACTTCCTTTCAGCCTCATCTGCTGAATATAGTAATGGAAAACAGTATGCCACCACCATTAGCTTGCATCTAGGATCTAAAATATTAGCAATTGCCAGAACAGTATTGCATTCACTCCAATATTTATCAAATTTTTCTTTCATGAATTCAATCATTTCTTTCATGTATAATCTGCCAGGACCAAGAGTTTTATGTAGAGTTGACTTCACCTTCCATACTACCGGCAAGAAGAGATTACTAGTTGGGTATTTTATTCCTGAAAATAATTTAGTTGCCAGGTAAAACTTTTCTAACAGCTCCTCAATATCTTCATATTTGTCCCATTCTTCATCAGTTGGAAACCATTTGTAGTTACTATCTGTTTCTGCATAATGTTTGAAGGCTAGTTTAACCTCTTTTGCAGCTCTAAGCATATGGTAGGTTGAGTTCCATCTTGTTGAAACATCCAAAACTAGCTCCTTTTTACTTGCAAACCCATATTGTGCTAGTGAAGTTTCAAATTCACTCTTCCTACTTGTAGAACTCTTGATGTATTTAACAGATTCTCTAATGTCATGAATAAAGCTTTTAATGTGTTCCAAACCACACTGCACAACCAAGTTAAGCACATGAGCACAACACCTTACATGAAATATTTGAGACAAATGTAAGTGGCCACTCCTTATCAAGCTTTGCTTTAATATCTTCACCATGCTATCATTAGATGAGGCATTATCTACTGTTATAGTGAAAACCTTATGTTCTAATCCCCATTCTCTAAGAAATTCGGTGATCAAGTTTGCCATAGATTGACCACTATGAGGTGGAGGGAAATAACGAAAATTCAGAATTCTTTTCTGCAACTTCCAATTTGTGGAGACATAATGAGCTGTGAGTGTTATGTAGGCTTTTGTTCTTCTTGAAGTCCATGCATCTGTAGTCAAACACATAAGGTTTACTCCATTCAGCTCCTTCTTCAATTTTTCCTTTTCTTCGGCATAAATTATCATGCATTCTCTCTTAACAGAGTGTCTTGACCATTTTTCATGCCTTGGCTGTAGTGCTTTACTATACAGGTTAAACAATTTGCTCTCCACTGAGATGAATGGCTTCTCATCAACAATAATTAATTTGGCAAGCACCCTTCTAACTCTATCTTTGTCATACTTGTAATTAGAGATTGAAAAAGCTTTTTCTTCTTCTGGAATACACTCAATTGTTATTTGCTGCTGACTTTTTTCTATTTTGGCACGCTTCATACAAGAATTCAGGTGCCTGTTTAAAGTACTTGTTGAACCAGTTTTGGACTGTTTGTACAATGTATGACAATAAGGGCATTCAATCTTTACCTCACCAGATGGTAGTGTCACTTTCCTCAATTCCTCCCATATTTTGGACCGCAATCTTGGCTGTTTTCCTTCTAGTTTCTCTTTTTGTGAGGCCTCTTCAACTATGCAATTTGACTCTACACTGATGGCAACATCATTTGTATGCAACGTCTCAATTGGTGGAGGATCAGTTGAAGCCATTTTGTCTTGCAAGATAAGTCATTTCAAAACTCAAACTAGAAGTTATTTGTCATGTTTTACTTAATTTAGAACAAGTTAAATCATACTTGATTAATGATATCATGACTATTTTTAATATTTGATTATAAATGTACATGCATTTAATCATCACAAAAAATATGATAGAATGAACAGTAAATAAATAAGGTTCATCTATTTCTCAAAGGCTATAAATACAAGCAATAAACAAAATATGAATTGCCATGATATTTTAATGTAAGGATGAAGGTTGAAACTACTCAAGCAATAAACAAAATATTTTATTTGGTTTCTTAGTTGTTATTGGTTAGTACTCAAGTTTTGTTTTTGGTCTTCGCTCAAATGATATTCTTCATTAGGCTTGCAGCTTTATTTTAGATGCACTTTGATAATGTTTAATGTGAGGTGGCGGCTATGGTAGTGGTCTAGAAGTTTTGGCTTTGTGAGCTTTACTTCTGGAGAGGAGGCATTTGCTGCTATATCTGGCATGGATGGGAAGGTATAGTTGAATTCCAGGGAATTGAAGGGAAACTTATTCATTGCATGAAATGTTTACTTCATTGTACAAAGGATAGTTAGTGAAAGATTTGGTAAATGCTTGCTTGAGTTCAGCGGAAATAATGCTATTATAGTCATGGATGATGCTGATATTCAGTTAGCTGTGCGATTTGTTCTGTTTGCTGCTGTGGGCACTGCTGGACAAAGGTGCACCACCTGCCGTAGACTGGTAAGACCTCTTTGTGTATGTATGTTAAGTGAAAGATTTGGTAAATGCTTGCTTGAGTTCAGCGGAAATAATGCTATTATAGTCATGGATGATGCTGATATTCAGTTAGCTCTACGATTTGTTCTGTTTGCTGCTGTGGGCACTGCTGGACAAAGGTGCACCACCTGCCGTAGACTGGTAAGACCTCTTTGTGTATGTATGTTAAGTGAAAGATTTGGTAAATGCTTGCTTGAGTTCAGCGGAAATAATGCTATTATAGTCATGGATGATGCTGATATTCAGTTAGCTCTACGATTTGTTCTGTTTGCTGCTGTGGGCACTGCTGGACAAAGGTGCACCACCTGCCGTAGACTGGTAAGACCTCTTTGTGTATGTATGTTAAGTGAAAGATTTGGTAAATGCTTGCTTGAGTTCAGCGGAAATAATGCTATTATAGTCATGGATGATGCTGATATTCAGTTAGCTCTACGATTTGTTCTGTTTGCTGCTGTGGGCACTGCTGGACAAAGGTGCACCACCTGCCGTAGACTGGTAAGACCTCTTTGTGTATGTATGTTAAGTGAAAGATTTGGTAAATGCTTGCTTGAGTTCAGCGGAAATAATGCTATTATAGTCATGGATGATGCTGATATTCAGTTAGCTCTACGATTTGTTCTGTTTGCTGCTGTGGGCACTGCTGGACAAAGGTGCACCACCTGCCGTAGACTGGTAAGACCTCTTTGTGTATGTATGTTAAGTGAAAGATTTGGTAAATGCTTGCTTGAGTTCAGCGGAAATAATGCTATTATAGTCATGGATGATGCTGATATTCAGTTAGCTCTACGATTTGTTCTGTTTGCTGCTGTGGGCACTGCTGGACAAAGGTGCACCACCTGCCGTAGACTGGTAAGACCTCTTTGTGTATGTATGTTACTTTTTAGCTTATCTCTTATTACATATTTTTTCTTCAACTTTGCAGCTTCTTCATGAAAGTATCTACCAAACAGTGCTGGATCAACTTGTTGCAGTCTACAAGCAAGTGAAAATTGGGGAACCTTTAGAAAAAGGTACTCTATTGGGGCAGTGCATTCTCTAGCATCAAAAGAAAGTTTTGTGATGTATGCTTTGTGTTTGAATCTGTATCAAATTACAGGCTCTACAAGGGACTTGTTCCTCTCTGGGGGCGTCAGATTCCAAGTTGGTAATATTCTTAGTTGTGTGATCTTGCAATTTCATATCTACAAAATTCTTTGTTAATTAGTTTGTGAAAGTCAATATAATAGTAGACATGCTTAACTGCATTACAAATTTGGGCTTTGTGCCAGATTTTATCAATTTGCTACTTTTTCTATTGATTTTTAACTCTGCATGAACTTTATATTACTGATAAAAAGGACTTTTGAAGGTACAAATTGTTGGAGGGCTGAGTGTTTGGTGAAGATTCATAGGTGGCGGTCATGTTATGAACTGGTGGAGGTCATGTTATGTATTTCATAGTTTAGGAATTTTAGTTAACGATTGTAAGATTTTTTTTCAGCTTTCGTTGTGGAGGGCAACATATAAAAAGCGCTAATCCTGATGTACAGCAAAAACAGACGTGGAAGAACTAATAGCAAGATTAAATCAAGAGACAGCGGCCAAAGAGTACCTTATAACAAAGGTCAGAGTCTGTTTCAAGATCCAAATCAGAAAAAGACAATGGTATGAACCAAAACTAGGAAGAGATCAAAAAGACATACCTGTTACAAGATCCAAAACTTTTTTTCTTTTGATAGAGGGACGGTCTAAATTCTCTTAGAGGCCAAAACTGGTTTTAAACAGCTGAACTGGTTTTAAACAGCTGAGCTTGATGGATATATATTCATGCAATATGATATTATTTGTAATATGTATGCTTGTAGTTTTTAAATTTTAAAACATTATTACAGCTCGTTTTTTGTGTTTAAAGCTGTTAATATGTACATTGGGAATGATTTGAGGCAAGGCAATTAAATTATTTTGGTTGAACTTTAAAGAGAGGATATGAAGCGTCATAGGAAGGAGATCAATTACCGAGTCGAGTCAATTCGAGTCACGAGCCGAGTTTGAATCGAGTCAATTCGATCCGAGTTTAACAAAACTCGGGATCGATTTATTTATTACCGAGTCGAGTCGAGTTGTAATTATCGAGTTATCGAGTCGAGTTATAAAAATAACGAGTTCGGGCCGAGTTGAGTCGATTCGTTAAAACTCGCGAGTCAACTCGGCCCGTGCCCAACCCAACGTTTCAACCCTTTCCTCGTATTTACAGAGAGGTTCACCCCCAAGGTCAGTTTCAGAAACAGCTGACCCTTCTCTCGTGAAAGGGCTTATTTAATTGATAAAATATAAGCTCAAAAAAAGTTCACAGAGAATTCCAAATCGCAAAACTCACGAGAAGTGGAACCAAAAACACTTTCTTTTTTCTAAAGACAAAAAGACTTTGCTGAGCTGAGAAGTCACATGTGGGTATGTGCTATTGTAGCCAATCGATTAATGGGAATCATACTTGGTCTGCTTCCTTTTAGTTATTACAAAGGGGCCACCTAGTTTGCCTTAGAATTTGGACGTATTTATCTACAGGGACTGCAATGTTGAATTTTCCACGTCCATTTGTCCATTTAAGTTGGGACACATTCATTTTGTCCACCTCCGTTAGGAATGACATGTTCCAGGAACTATCCCTCAACGTAAATCAAACGCTACCTTTTAATTCGCTCTTGGCATATTACTAAGTAATGTCGCTAATTGAATTTGGACAGATACAGTTATACAGGGATTGCAATGTAGGACCCATTTGTCGCATGCTCATTTTGTCCTCCTCTACTAGGGATGACATGTTCCTAGAGCTTACTCCATCCCAGGGTAAATCAAACGCTACCTTTAATTGCTCTTGATGCGTTCCTAGGTAATGCAACTAATATAATTTGGATCTATATAGAGAGACTGCAATGTAGGATTTTCCACGTCCATTTGTCCATTTAAGTTGGGACACGCATCTTTAACGACTGCACATGCAGTTGCTAAAGATATCATTTCTGATGGCAAATGTTTTTCGCGATCGGATTTGCAACCGAAAAATCCAATTATTGAAGGCGAAGTAGCTAATGAGATTTGTGCCCAGATCTCCATGCAGCCGCAAATTTTGAAATCGGTAATGCTCTTCTTATTTTTGGGTAAGTCAGACATTGGTTCCGAAAAAGATTAGTGACTTATATATAGTATCGTGGGAAAGTTTTATTTTCTAAATTAGTTTTTGGATTAAAAGAAGACATTGTGACATGTTTTAAGTTTTTTTTTGGGGGGCTCAAAGGGCCCAACAATGGTATAAGAGGTCCGGTTAGCCTCGTGGTAAGTTAACTACTCCAAATTAGAGTCTCCAAGATCCAACAATAGTATCAAAGCCCCAGTTAGCCTCATGGTAAGTCAACAAGTCTAAATTTAAGTCTCCATAAACCTCAACGTAATGTCCGCACTCACATGTGTAAAAGGGAGATGATTTGGAAAGTTTGACGAATGAGGGGTCTCACGATAAGATCGGATAGCCCAAACTGGTATCTTATGAAACTTCACTGTAATATGTTGACCTAACAAGTGTGAGGAGGAGATTATTCAGATAGTTTGATGTGTGAATGAGAGAATTGTTCAATTAGTCTCACATTAGTTTTGAGGGAAACTGATGACTTGTATATAAGCTAGTGGGAAATTCTTATTCACTAAGTTAATTTTTGGATTAAAAGAGGTCTGTGATACCCATTTCAAGCCTCTTTTGGGGGTCCATAGGGCCCAACACTTATTTTAGTTTCAAATTTTGCAACCATAGTTGCAAATTGTGCTCGGTCGGTTGCAAGTGAGTGATCTTTTGGTTCTAAGTCAGTCTCAACTCAATTATAGTCTAGCCGCAGTCTAGCCGCAAATCTGTCACAATTAAAATAAAAAATATTTTAATTTTATTTTACAATCCTTAGTTAAACATAATAAATTGACTGATAACAGTGCAATGATTATCATTTTTTTAAAAAAATACCACATAACCGTAGCAGACATCATAAATTTTAACTACATATAATAAAAATTATTTATCAAATACATGAGCAATATGTCAAATATGATAAATACATAAGTCAAATATAGCATCAAAGTCAAATACAACATCAATAAGATGGATAAGTAGGAAGATCAGATTGGTCACGTCGTGATGTTGATGGCTCATCAAGGCCATGAAGAGCATCTTTAACCGTAAGAAACATCTGACAAAGCATGATCTCATTTCATCTATCTGTCTCTTGCGTCTACCACTCTCTCATGCGTTGCTGTAACACCCCGATTGGGCACACAGAGTAAACCGAATCAAACTGATAAATTTCGGGATTCTAATTCATATTAAAATTTAAAACTGACCCACATGGACACAAATCACTCAAGGCATCAAAAGACAAAAACTTGAAGGAAACTAATGTGCAAACAAAACTCAAAATGCATACAAAGACACCTAGGGTTGGGCTCATACAATTACGACACCTAGATAAGTTGAAGTTACAAAGGAGACTTAAGTCCAAGAGAAAATCCAGCAACATCTCCCCTGTAACTAGGACGTTGGAAAAATTTTCACAACCAGTTCATATTCACAATAACTAAAAGCACACGTAGAACAATTCAAAATTTCTCATTTCACACACAGAATCATTTTAGAGGTGTTTTACCTCATTCACATCACATACAGAGCATTGATAACACAGATTCTTCAAGCGTGTTGGTTTGCTTAGTCTTCACATTCGCCCTTCAACTTGCAAAATAAGGCCAAGAAGCTCTTCCAACTAATGTTTCTTTTTCGCTCCGAGTACATGCACAAGTACTAAATGTTAGCATACCTAAGATTTATTTACTTCAATTCCAAAACTCTGAAGCTTAGAGAATTCCTACAAAAAATAAGTTAAACCTGCGTGCCCTAGAGTATTTCGTGTGCAAAACATGAAGATACAGTTAAGAATAATAAAATACATGTAGTGCAACCATATTTATATATCCAAAATGGGCCCAAGGCCCCACAAGTTCACATATGAAATCAGCAGCACACCTCCACAAAACAAGAAGGGAGGAAGATATCCACAAATGGAACAAATATAACATAGCAGAACACACACACACACACAAGAGCAACAACCAACCCAACATCTCCAACCTCCTTGCAATTCGGCCAACGCCACAACCACTCACCTACATTTAGTAAAATGTATAAGTAACGAGTGTCATTGAGTCCTAAATAACTAATGGGGAAATTAGCATAACTGGTAATTAGATAAGATAGTTAGCCATGGGAAAACTAAAAAGTAGGTCTCCACGGGAAAACTGAAATAAAATAAAAAATTTCTAATCACTATAAGGCCAATAAGGCTTAATCATAGTCATAAAAATATCCACGCACACGAACCAAAATACTTAACATTAACGTGCCGATCCTATACTGAGCTAAAATCTAGTGAACAACAAGATGCCCTTGGCCACTTGGACCTAACTGATCACATATGAGACATGACATGATCCGAATATAAACGACAGAGAGCACACTCATGCTAAAATATGAGATACACACTGCTAGTAGGTACTATACTGATAATCATAAGAACATAATTAACCACTAATTGAGCACCACAGGTGGGTACCGATTGGGACCCTTGGTTAGTGTCACACTCCCATCCACCATGCATGTAGCAAAAATCTGAAACTGTAATGAGCGTATAAGGTCTGGGTAGAGATATTTTAAATAGTGTTATGTGTGACTTTTGAGCTAGATCTTGTATTTTTAAAAACTCATCGAAGGATGTCATCCTTGAGGTTTTATTAATCTGAAAAATTGATATAATGGCTCGTAAATAGTGGGATCTAATAAAATGCCATATTTATGTCCTACGATATGAAAACAAAGCACATCAGCCAAGGAATAGATCTAGGAAAGAGAGAGTCTTAATGGATTTGAGAAGAGCTCCTCGTCCTATGACAGCAAGCTCGACTCCGTATGACATAACAAATGAAGACAATAACTCAACATTTGTACGATGCGTGCAGCCAATGATATGCACAGTCCTAGATGCAGCAAATAACATAACATGCAAGACAGAAATTAAACACTCTACACACACACAATCACAATCAGATGTTGAACATGCCGAAAACTGCAAGAGATTATGCTAAATCAAATACTGATGTCGAAACAAAGATTTCAGTATTATTATGAAATACATTTTAGGATTCAACTCATGCACTCAAATTCTAACTTAAGATATTGAACACCCGAGAGAACTCAGGGCAATTAATAGAGATATCTTGACATGCTAATCACAAATGAGATCTCAATAAAATTATGAAAATCAATTGAAATTGATAGTTAACTTAATTAAACTTAACCGTTGTGATTTTTAGATAGCGATAAGTGCAACTTTTGAGCTGAATCTTGCATTTTCATAAACTCATTAATTGATCTCATCTTTGATGTTTTATTAATCTAAAAAATTGATAAGATGACCTATAAATAATGAGATCCAATAAAACGCCACTAGTTACATTCAACGGTGTGAAAACAAAACACATGAGCCAAGCAATACAGAGAGAAAGTCCTAACGAACCTAAAAAGAGCTCTTCATCCTATTGCAGCAAGTACGACTCCGCACGACCTAGCAACTGCAGACCACTACTCAACGCTTATATGACGCATGAACGGGATCTTGGTAAAATTAAGAGCATCAATTGAAATTGACAGTTAACTTAATTAAACTTAACCCTTGTGATTCCTCAGTCAAACCAACTTTGAAAAAGCATAACTTGAAAGATGATGGATCTTGAAGATCTGGCGGAGCCGCTTGAGATCACTATAAGCATAAGGCCAAAGATCACTACAAGCATCATTGCAAAACAACAAAAAATAATTAGTTATCATTGCAAAAAATTTCATCATTATTATCATTTTTTACCATTCGAAAACACCTTTGTTATCATATGCTCGGCATTATGACAAAAATTAACATCAAAATAAATAACATACAAAGCAGGGAAAGATTCTACCAGGTCTTTTACCATGACCAACCCATAGAGCGTAGGAGCATGAGAGCATAAAAAGAATCTATTTTTGTCAAATACAGGTCATTTCTCCAACATTTAACAATAACCATCCCAATAAACGCTACAATTTGATCTTCTACAACGAATCAAACAAACCAATTTGAAGAAATAAATAGAGATGAAGAAAATACGTTGAGAAATCTTGAAGTTATTCCAGCTCTATAATACAAAGGGAAGACAGACAACGATTCAAGGAAGAGATGAAGGTGCAGTAGTAGGGTGATGGTTGAAGGTGTTAGGGGCAGTAGGGTAGCAGGCGGCGATGGATGGAGGAGGCGATGGGGGTGTGGTAGGGTGGCGGCTGGGTTGGATGAAGGGGACGATGGGGATAGGGTAAATGGGGATGGGTCATTTAATTTGGATTGTCTGATCATAAAGACGGTCCAGATTAATATATATATATATATATATATATATATATATATATATAAAAGTTTCCTCAGCCCAGGGCAAAAAAATTTTTCTACCCCAAAGTATAATTTGTGCCACCCAATTACAATGATGGCCCAGATCTCTTTTTTTAATAATAAACTCCCCCATGGTGGTGCCATCGTCTGCACGCACCGTCATGCCGGCCACATCCAGCCACGGTTGGATTGGGCCACGCGGCCACATATATGGCTATTTTTTTGTTTAGCTATGCAGTCAGATCTAACCGCCACCGGCTAGGTCCGGCCTCCACAGGCTGGATTTGGACTTCCCCCAGCCAAATATGGTCAAGGGACGACCAGATCTAGCCCGTGGCAGCCGGACTTGACCGAGTGACAGTTAGATCCGGCCGCACAACAAAAAGAAAAAATTGTATCTGGCCGCTGTGATGTCGAAGGCGAGATGAGCCTGACCGCAGTCGGCCACGTGACAGGCAACAATGCTCGGCGGTGTAGTTGGGCAGTGCGGTGGCAACGGTGGTGGCATTAAGGTCTGTGAGGGTGTGGCACCGCGGTAACAGTGGCATTAAGGGCCAAGAGGGCGTGGCACCGTGGCAACAGCAGTATTAAGGGCCACGAAGGCATGGCACCAAGAGGGTGTGGCACCATGGTGGCGGCGGCATTAAGGGCTATGTGGGTGTGGCACAGCAGTGGCCCTTAACACCGCAACAATGTTAAGGGCTGCGAGTGGTTGACAATGCTCTACGGCGGAGTTGGGCAGCCTGGCGGCTGCGGCGGCGTTGAGGGCCACGAGGGTGGGGGTGTCAACATTGGGAGGCGCAACGTCAATCAGACGTGGCCGGACCTGGCCGACGGCAGCTAACTCCGACAACTGCAGAAAAAAAATTTTTCAATCCAGGTCCAAATCTGGCTACCGCCAGCCAGTTCCAGTCGCTCTTGGCTAGACCTGGCTGTCCTTTTGCCAGATTTAGTCAAATTTGGTTAGTGGGCGGCCAAACATGGCCGCCCACTACCAAATTTGGCCACTGCGATAGGATATGGCCGACGGAGCCTCCTTCAGCTGCGCCGCCGGCGCCTTGGAGAAGGATAATTTTTTTAAGAGAATAGATTTGGGTCATCCTTGTAATTAGACGGCCCAGATCAAGCTTTGAGGCAAAAAATTTTTTTGCCCTGGGGCACCCAATCAATTTATATATATATATATATATGTGTGTGTGTGTGTGAAAAGATTTTCTAAGCCTGGGCCAGGAAAAGTTTTTTGCCCCTAACTCAAATATGGGTTGTCCGATCATAAGGATGGCCTAAATATGATAAAAACAAAAAACAAAACCTTCCATCCCTGAAGTTGACGGCAGCCAGGTTTCGGCCACAACTGGCGGGCAGGCCAAGCCTGGTCGCACTCGACGTCGACAATGGCCAACTGACAATTTTTTTAAAACTTTTTTTTAGAAAAATACTCTCGGCTAGACCTTGCCAGCGGCAGCCAAATCTGGCTGCACGGCTATTTTTTGTTAAAAACGTGTTGGCAAATATGGCCACCACCGTGCAAGTTTGGCTGCTATGGCCTAGACTTGGTTGTTCCCTAGCCAGATCTAATCAGGGGACTGGTAGGTCTGGCCAGCGGCGGCTGGACTTGGCCGGCGGGTATCAGATCTCGCCGCACAGCCTTTTAAAAAAAAATTGGCGGCCAGATCTGGCCATCACAGGCCGGACTAGGCTGTCCCCAGACCAGATTTTGCCTGGGGATGGCCAGTGGAGGCCGGACATAGCTAGAGGTGCCAAATCTGGCCGCATCGCTCATAAGACTACGCGACTTTGAAAAAAAACATGTGCAACCAGACCTGGTAGTCGCTGGCCAAGTTTGGTCGACTGGACTAGGCCATCCCCTGACAAGATCTGGCATGGGACGAGTGGCCAAATTTGGCCACACCACCATAAGACCGTGCAACTTTTTTGCGTGCAGCCAGATCTGGCTGCTACCGGCCAAGTCCGGCCACCATGGGCCGGACCAAGCCGTCCCATGACCAGATCTAGCCAAGGGACGACCAAGTCCGGCCATCGTGGCTGGACTTGGCTAGCCCAGAATAACATGACTGACGGCGGCACGATCTGGCCACCTAACGCATAAGACCACGCAACCAAATTCGTGGTCACGCTGCCAATCCTGACCATGGCCAACCATGTTTGGCCGCCTGTAGGCATAGCCGCTGCCGCACCCCTTAGGGGAGGAGGGGTTTGTTTTTTATTTTTGAAAAGGATATCTTGGCCGTTTTTATAATCTAATAGCACATATTAAAGATTGACGGAAGAAAAATTCCTACCTTTGGCTCGGAGCAGCAGGGCCTTTATATATATTTAGAAAAAATCTATGGTGCGCTGCCCTTTTGGCAACGCACCATGCGACGCCAAATCTAGGCCGCTGGATTGAAATCTAGCGGCCCAGATTTTATAGGCCGCCCCAAACCCGCCTGAGACCTGCCAACACGCACACCTGCCCGACCGTCCGTCTACCCGCCCGCTCGACCACCCTCGACCCCCCCCCCCCCCACCAGTGGCCCCTCTGCCGCTGCCCACTCCCCACCACGGCACCCCATCCCATCGCCCCCCTCCCGCCCCGCTGGCACCCTCCCCCGCCAGTGGCCTGTTGCCACGCCCACCCAGCGAGCGGGAGGGTTGGAAGGGCACGGCCGGGGGTGAGGGGGAATGGGGGTGGGGGGCGCGCGGCAGGGCGGGAGGGAGGTGGTGGGTAGTGGCAGGTGGGGGTGGCGGCTGGGGGCTGCTGGCGCAGCGGCGGGGGTTGGAAGGGAGGCCGGGGGCGAGAGGGGAATGAGGGGGGGGGGGTGCGGTGGCAAGCAGGGGCCACGGGAGGACGTCGGCCAAGCAGGGGGTGGCGGGGGTCGTCGCAGCTAGCGAGGGGGCCACAGCACAGCAGGGGCGGAGATAGGTGGGCAGTCTGGCGAGACGCCGTGGACAAGTGGGCAGGCGGGTTTGACGGGTCTAAAATTGAGTTTGAGGCAATAAAATCCTAGGCTGCTGGATTTCAATCCAGTGGCCCAGATTTGATAGCAGGGCAAAAGAAGGCAGTATACCAGTAACGCTGTCCTATATATATATATAGTGGTTGGAATGTAGGCTTTTCCATGCCCATTTGTCCAATTGAGTTGGGTCACATTCATTTTGTCAGCCCCAATCAGGGATGACATGTTCCTAGAACTTACAACATCCCAACGTACATCAAACGCAACGTTTATTTCGCTCCTGACACAGCCAAAGTCACTCATCTGCACACTCATATGTCAACCCAACTAGTCTTGTATGTGGTGGTAATAAGAAAAATCCGTATATAACGCCACAAATCTAAGTAGCCAATTTTACTAAAAAAATATGAAATTTAACACCGGAATCTTCCAAGATATAATATAAGTAATAAGTTAAATGAGATATATTTCAACGAATATGATGGAAGAAATGCAATCTCTAAAACTAAACAATTCGAATATAGGCCTGGCAATTTCAACGGGCTAATCATTAACCGTAACCGCTAAAACGCTCAATAAAATTTGAGATATCTTCGCCCACAATTTCGGATTATAAAATCATATCAATATCAAGAACAAAAAATATTAAATCCACCAGAAGACACAAACTATTTCATACTTCTATTAATAACTCAACCCATAATACCAAACAACCATCATACCTTCTATCATCCGGATCGAATCTTTCTCTAATTATAATTATAATCATAATCATAATCATAATTATAACAATAATAATACTTAAAACGCACATCTTTATCACAAAATAAGAAACAAGATCAGAACAACATCGAAAACACGAAACCACAAACGCCTAATTCAAGCGGAAGAGGGACCCGAGCAGGAGGGCGGAGAGGGCGACGGCGAGGGAAGGCGCCACGGAGGAGGCGGGGGATGCCGGGGCCGGGGTGGGGGCCTCCTGCGCCACGGCGACGGCGACCATGGAGAGTGCGGCGGCGGCGAAGGCGAAGACGGCATGGGCTCGGGCGGCCTCCATTCCGTCTCCGAAGGATGATTCGACAGTAAAACCGAGTCTTTGCCGGAGACGACGGCTAGGGGCTGGGATGGGGTGGGGGAAGGAGAGGGGGATGGGAGAATTTAAAGAGGCGTGCGTGGCGGTTGGGGTGTGGGGGGTATTTTGGGGATGTGAAAAGTGTGTGGGGGAGGCGACCAGGCTGGATGACAGTCGGATTATGCTGTGGTGGGTGGTGGGCTCACTGGCTGTTTTGGTCGGTTTCATTTCAACTAATTTTCCTAAAATAACCCTGTTATTTTGTGTGTGTGTGTGAGTGCGAATATATATTGGGCGTCAGACAATCGAACATGCTGTGTTGTTGCACGGTCACCATTAACTAACCTTTGGGTGGCATGTGGACGGCTTTTGTCTGGTTTTGGGGAGTAACTTAGTCTGGCAATTTGGGTGGGTAGGGTTTAATTAGACGTTCCAGAGTTCAAGTCCTTGTTAAATTTGTCAAGTTAGGTTTTGTGTGAAGCCCTTGGACTAGGGGTGAGCAGTAAGGCCGGATTTCATAATAAAAATCGAACCAAATCATCCTTAAAATTGAATCAGATTAATCTAAAATATTTTGGTTCGGTCAGTTCTCTAATTGAATACCTAAATTATATATTAAGTTATAAAAATATTTTTTATTTAATTATTTAATCAAATTTATATTATTATTTTAGTGAACTTAATCATTTAATAAATCATTCTAAATGTATATATATCATAGTAAACAAATAAAAATTCATTATAAAATATTATAACTTTAGGATTATTAATATAAAATATATATTTTGTAACAATTTCAAAAAAATTGGTTATTTTGGTTTAGTCGGTTTGGTTCGGATTCAAACTAAAATATCAATATAAATCTCACTTTGTTTACAGCCTAACCGAAAAACGAAACCAACTTAGTTCGAAACCGAACCAAATTGATAATTCGGTTTGATTCGGTTTAGTTTTTAATTTTTACCGAATTATACTCATCCATACTAAAGAGTTTAAAAATACAGGTAAAGATGAGAATTTGGTCGGTTCAGTTTATCAAGAGTGGCAAGTGAGTTTTATTAGAGGTTTCATGCTAAATCAGATCGTGTTAATTTTAAATTTAATTGGATTCTTTGAGCGATGTATTTATAATCGCGAAGAATTTTTATATTTTGTTATCAATATATGATTGTATTTAATCTTTTTGTGGGTTCCCTAATTGATCATTTCTGTGTATCCAGTTCCATATGACAGGTGTTTATTTCCTCGTCTAGATATATGGTATACGTGTATGTCTAATAACATCAGAAAATATCAGATATGGCTCTAACCGCTCAGTGCCCACTAAAATGGTCTATGATCTATTCTCAACAAGAGTACTTGTCTATGTTTAGGGTCGTAACTTAGTCTGTCATTTTGGGTGAACTTGACGCTCAGATGCTGAGGTTTGATTACAATCTTCAATTTAAGTTCTGTTTAGTTTGATTGATTATGGGAGAAAAAAAAGAAAAGAATTTGAGAAAGAAAAAAGTTTTAATCATTTTCTCTCATGTATTTAGGAAAAATAAAATAAAAAATTTAAAACATCATTTCACTTTTTATCGTTTCTTTGGATCTTTATTCGGGAAATAATTTGTGAAGCAGTTTTCATCACGATGGAAAATTGATTTCCCTTTCTCATATTTTATAAACCAAATAGAGAAAATATGAGAAAAATGTGATTTTCTCATATTTTCTTTTTCTCATGATCTAAATAAACCCTATATTTTTGTTTGTCTACAAGGTTTATGAAAATGCCGGTGATGTTGAGAATTTAGCCGGTTCAATTTACTAAGAATGATAAGTTAAACGAGATAAAGATTTTATGCCAAATCAAATAATTTTAATTTTAAATTCAATTGGATTTTATGAAAGATGTCATTATAATCATGAAGATTTTTGAGATTTTGGTATCAAGTTAAAATTGTATGTAATCTCATGGGGGTAAGCAATTTTAAGGTTATATTAAATGACTAGTTATTTTATGATGCTTATAAGGTTAGGTATTTTGCCATCAAACTGAATTCTTTCAAGGAGTTTTGATTAAATAAAAAGCATGGCTTATGATAATTCTAAATAGAATATTAGTTATCTTGTATAATTAAATATTTTTACATATTATATTATCACAAAATTGAGATAAATTATTTTTTTAATTGATATAAAAATATAAATTTTATTGAATATCATGATGTAAAAACACGAAATAAAAAACCGGTCCTAGCTCAATATGATCTCAAATTGACTAGAATAATAATGAATTGAAACTTTACTAGGGCATAGCATTCAGTCAGCTTAGTTCCGAATTGATCAAATCAAATTTTGAAATAAAATTTGGCTACTAAAATTTCATACCAAACTGAACCAATAGTTTTCCCAAAACTGAACCAAAATATTTTGGTTTGGTTTTGTTTGATTATTCCAAACCAAAATTATTAAAACTATATTAAAGTTAATTAGAAATTTTATAAAATAAATTATAGTATGATTTAACCATCATATTCACATTAAAAAATATTCCTTAAATGGATATTATATTAAACATCTCACATGAATTACAAATAAATCAAAAAAATGAATAATAATCCATATAAAACATAAATAATAAGTTTCTTATTTTTTAAATTTTTTGGTTGGTTTCGGTTTGATTTAGTTCCGAACCAAAATTTCTCACACTTAAAAAGGTTCAAACCAAACCGAATTGAAGTTTAACAATTACCGAACCGGATCAACCATTCCGTTTTGGTTGATCAGTTATTTTGATTTTAATTGAAATGTGCTCACGACATTGCTAGTTGATATTAATTATTTATAACTGGGTAGACATATGTCAATTCCAACTCCTTTCGATTTAGGAGTAGAAAAGAAGTATTATTTTGATCCATAATTTTTTAAATTAGTCATTTCCCAAAACCTAATTTTTTGTATGAAAATTACAATATTTTAACTGGTCATCAATTTTGTATTGATCATTAAAAATATTTTCCATATCTTATAAAAAGTTGTATTTAGGCTAAGCTAATGATATGGATTGCTTATGGCTTTACGGTCATATGCCAACTCCAACTCAATATAATATTTAGCAAGATAGGAAGTAAATATCTAAGAGAAGCTTGATTATAGCACACTGCCATTACCCATTAAAAAGGTATCAATTAGGTGGCCGGCTATTATTCATGTACCAATCACTATTATTATTATATTATTATATAACGAATAAAAAGCATAGACATGAAAGCATCTTATATCTATGATGATTCATACTTATCGCTGGTTTGGGTTGTCTACCTAATGCCACATGGCCTTAGAGAATATACATTTATATATTAAGATATATCAGTAAAGTGGACCTTTCAATTCTATAGAATCTTGTGCATATGTTTCATGTATCAAATTGCATGGGTCAATGACAGAACACAAAGCCTGGGAAAATACTATAATATCAACAATTACACATGCGCCTATATAGAGAACATATATGTATGGAAATAATGAGTGGAACTTGCCAAGTATGGTGAAACTATTACAGCAGATAATGATTGAAACCTTACTCGCCCAATAAAAATTCTGATGATAAGGGCTCGTTTTCAACTTTAAAATTAACAAATTCATGGACTAACATATATAACATATATATAATCAAGATACATTGCTCATAACCAGCTTTTTATCTACTACGAGTCTCAAACTTTTTTTGTTTTTTAAATTTATGATTGCTGGTGAATTTATTAGGGAGTCTGCCAAGGAAAAAATATAAGAAAGGTAGAAGGGTAATGAGTTAGGTCCGATCCGGCCCGCCCTGGTCGTGGGCGATCCTGGTCGTGGTCTGGGTGGGGGCCGGCCAGCGGTTGTGGTGGCTAGCAGGCTAAGGGAGCTGACGGTGCTTTGAATCGAGCTGCATGGTATTTTAATAAATTCAAATCAATTTGTAAACATTAATTGGATTAAAAATCTTTTAGATGTTAATTTAAAAAAATAAACAAGACTAAACAATATCAATTAGAAAATATATATATATATATATATATATATATATATATATGAAAATGATACAATATGTACTTTTTTTAAGTATGAATTTTGTGACCCACATCACAACTATTAATTTTTTATTTAACAATGGAAATTAAGGAGTTATGTACGGTAATTATTGATAGTTTTATCAATAATTACCTAACGTGAACTACTAAATGAAAAATTAGCGATGTATATATATATATCATGAGAGAGTGAGAAACTTTAATATTGACAAACTTAATAAGAGTCGTCAGATTCAATTCAATGGTAGAGATTAGAAGATAAAGTTAGTCATGTAACTAATTAAAATCTAATATGGTGCATCCATTTAGATCTAATACCTCTTATCAAGTTTCTCAAAATTTCTGCAATTTTAAAGTTTCTCTCTATCATTATATTTATATATATATATATAGAGAGAGAGAGAGAGAGAGAGGGAGAGAGAGTAATGATAGAGAGAAACCTAACAAGGAGAAAAACTTTGAGAAACTCACCGTGAACTATTGGATTAGATAAACGCTCCACATGAAAAGAAGGTTTTTAGGTGAATTTAAATAATGATTAAAATACCCTCTAACCATTTTTTACGGATTTCCTGCCTCCTCTTCCCTGTTGAGAAACGATGACCACCATCTCAGAGGCCCTCCAACCTACGAGTTTATTACCGTGACATCCTGGCCCTCTTCCCCAGCTCTCCTAGGTCCGTTCTCTTTACCGATATGAAGGCCTATATCTCCTTCTATGTCTAATTTTATTCTGTGATTGGTGATTCTCAACTGATAAGAAATCCCAGCCGAACCTCATAATATCATATCCGCCAAAAATTTGGATGTGCAGGTATTAAAGCTAGTGGTAAGTACCTACGTACGTTTTTACGTGTTGAAGACTTGCGTGTTGGAAGGCAAAGATGACTTGATAATTGTCTCATGCAAATATAATATTTTCTCTTTGTTTGTTTAGGTATATTAAAGTGTTCATGAATTGATGAGAATTATATGACATAGAATTTCAACATGGTACATGCAATCCAACCCAATTCTAGACAATGTTTATACGTGAACAAGTAATTGTCTAAGAACAATGATAAGCCTACTCTCACAGACGTAATTCAAGGTAGATCTTTTCGCCTATTTATCAACGTCTGTAAGGCGTATTCCCCTCCTGGGAACACCAGCCTTCCACAAGTCGCGCTCCTCTCGACAATACCTGCTAGAGATGGAAACTGATCCAGTTGTCAATATCGCTACCCGCCAACATGCCCGACACAACACACCATGCTGACTACCCAGACACCAGTGCCTCGTACCAGGTACCGATCACCAAACAACACACCACAGTGCTACGCGCTCGCCAGGTCCTATCGCTCAACGTCCCGGCGCACCAACTACCCACTACCAATACAAGTGCCGCTACCCGTTCACGGTATAGCCCCAATCCAGGAATCCTTGGATTGACGCACAATGCCAACACAAGTACCGCTACCCGTTCACGGTATAGCCCCAATCCCGGAATCCTTGGATTGACGCACAATGCCAAATACCGACGCTAACACAACTCAATTACAGGAACTACATCCCAACTTTTATTCAAATCATAAGCAAAGGACACAAGTAATCCCTCCCAGACTACTTGTCGGCTGTGGACATGCAAACCCCACGTTGAATCTCTCAACCTCGTTTGAGAGACTGTGAGAACACCCTCACTCGATCCTTTGTCAACCTTCCAGTTGTCCCCCTTGGATTAATTGGTTACATGTAATTTCCTCAACTAGTATATGCAAGGAGATGATGACAAGAACGTAAATTGTGTAATACCTCAATCCCGGTCGACTTGACTGATCCAGCAGCCCACACGTGAAGTCCAATCCTACACGTGAAGTCCAATCCTACCCAAGGATTGACTGCAGCCCTTCACCGTCTCCCTACCTTGATCTCGGTATGCTTATCTCCACGGAAACCTCAAGACAACTCTTTCCAGCAGTTCTCTCCTCTACCAGACGTCCTTCCTTTTTCTCCCATACAAGAGGCCGCCCCTTATATAGAAAACCCTAACTTGTGTTTGCCAACTCTGGATAAATCCAAATCATCCCCGTAATCTTTATCTCCAAGAGATCACCTAAGATTCACCATGTCCTTATCCCTAGACCTGAGTTTGTTGCAACATTGCTCGTGCCTGGGATATCAGGATATCCAGATCCTCCCCAAATATGCTCCTGCCCACTTTCCACGAAGCTTCCTCCAAACCATCGGCTATACCACTAGTTCAACCATCTCGCCTATTGGCTTAACCCTAGCTAACACTCGGCCACAAGATCAACCTCTTCGACGCTTCCAGCAGTTTCTGGCTCCAAGACCGGCATCCATCTACCGCTGCAAACTCCAGCATCCAGTGCCGCCACACACGTCGACACCCAATGCCGCTGCAAACATCGGCACTAGATCACCGCTGGACATCTCTACCGCTAGGAACCAAATATCGCTCCAAACACCGGTATCTGCATACCCCTACATGTGCTGATATTCGCTGTCTCCCAACACTTGGCTCGACAGCTATGTGCACCATGGTCCGACTACCTACAACTATAACATGGTTAGTGTATGGTAAGTTGTTTCACCACTAGGATAGTACCGACTATCCATGTTCGGATGCAGGATGGCTAGGAACAACTACCAAACCCTAGCTCCCGGCACATCCTAGACTCAAGGCTATAACACCTACCTTGAGTTCTAGATTATTTTCTTCCTTGAATTATTTTTTGTATGATTGGAATAGATAAAGCTATTATCATCCGGTGATTTTTATTCATGTTAGTGGTCATAATATACGGTGGGATAGGATAGGCGAAAGGCGTCAGTGGAATAATTTCTTTTATGCAGGCTTACAATTTTTGAGATAATTTGGAAATTTCCACATATTCTGCTGCAACTTCAATATCCTTATGATTATCTATTGCACGCTGCACCAGGGAATTAGAATTTGAAATAATTGTTGGTTAATTGCTGGTTAGCATCTGATATTAGACTGCATATATAACTCACAAATGGAGAACACTGTATGATAAATTAGCTATTTGATTGATTTTAGTGAATGTTTTTTTATTTAAAAAAATTGATGACCGGAAGCTGGACCTATTCGAAAAATAACTTGTGCTGTGTATTGGATAGCGCCGGTTAAGTTGTGAAGATTGATTTTGCATTTAGATATTAAGTTGAATTTATTTCTTTATTTACGTTCATATTCATTTTGACATATTCAATGATCCAAAAGTTATAGAACATTCATGAATCTTTAGTGGAAAAGAACCCATGAATATAACAAAACCTATTTTTTGAGATACAGTGGTTCGAACCCACCAAGCCCCTAATATTTTTTTTTGTTTGTATTGTATCTGAATTTTGAGCTTTTTATGTTTGAGGCGAGGTAGTTTGTTTGAACAGACTACGTGGGAAAGGAATTTGTGATGAATACTTTATGGAGTGCAATGGAAGGGAACTTGTAAGAGTTTGTGAAGCTAATTATATATGTATATTCTATAGAGAGAATATCACATAATTTTTTGGTTGTCTAAACCTTGTGTATCGCTGGCCATTGTTGGCAAAATCTATAATGAACTTCTATGTCGCGTTTGACAATAATAAGTTACAGGTCGTAGATAAGCTAATAAATAGAGAAAAATGAATTAATTCCATACTTATGCTGCAAAATAAATTCATGTCCATCAAAGAACATGCATTTGGAAATTTGGGCATGCAATCTCATATTTCATTTGGGAATAAAGCAATAAAATAGGTCGATAAACACCGAAAGAAGAAGTCTGCCAATATGTTGGGGGCCAATAACCCACTTGACGAGATCTTTAATCACCAGATAATGCACATAACAATTTAACATGAAAACGCCGCCACAAATTACTATAATTATAAACTAATTACAACCATAAGTAAAACCAAGAGAAACCCCTCCCCATATATGTTTGAAACCACTTCCTAAGTAAATCTATTCCCAATACATGGGTAAATTACTCCTAATACATGAGTAAAACTATTCCTCAATGAGTGAAACCACTTCCTATATATAAATAACTTATTCCGTGATATATGAGTAAATATACTCCCCAATGAATAAAAACACTCCATATATAAACTACAATTATAAACCTATTACGACCATAACTATCTAATGAGAGAAAACCTCACCTAATACAAAGGATAGAGAACTTGAGAAATTGACCAAATGTTGTTTTTGGTGAAGTAATCGTACACAATTCGTGATTCATCGTAGATCCCAATACTAATCAAGTGTCTTCTCCCCACAACGAACAATTCTCATGTATTCTTACACAAGCACCAAGCCCAACCTTGGTGATCCTTTCTTGACTAATCTGCACCCTCTTTTGCCTCTACAAAAGAGAACATATCTTCCACAAGTCCCCTAAGGGAGAAAACTATATGGAACCTCCCCAAAGAGAAAAGACACCAAATACATATATCCAACCATATATTTAAAATAGTAAAACACTATATGAAACTTCCCAAAAGGGAAAACACATCCAACGCATATGTCCAACCGCATACTTAAATACGAGAGATACAAAACATCATACTTGAGATATGAATAATCTCTTGAAAATAAAGAGTCAACTCCAAAGAATCCTCTATGAGGATTAGAATCCTCACCAATGAGTTTTTTTTTTGTATCTATAATTTTTCTCGAAATCTTTGTGTTTCTTTAAATATCTCTATGTTTTCACGACTTCCTATGTGATTGAACACTTTCTCATTAAAAATTATGGGCTTTATTAGTTTTATTTTATTTAATTTGAAGATTAAGCACTGACTTGGATTTACGTAGATGAATTTGAAGAGAAATATTCATTGAAGAGTCATGTATTACAACTGGATCAATCTAGAAAAGAGAAGAGAGATTGTGTTTGACAAGTTGTGGTAAAGATAGGAGGCCTTTGCGTGAGCTAGAGAAAAAGGTAAAAGAGTTCTGTTGAATCTGGAAACTGTTTTTGGCCAAAATTCAAGCTCGACGAGAACTAGGATAAGACTCTTTGGAGTTATCTATTGAGGACATTTTGCTGCTATCTTAATCCATACAAATACTCATTATTAGGAGTGGTTTTGAAGAGTCATCATTGCTCGTTCATAGAAGAAAAAAAAAGCGCTTGCTTGAGGAGAGTACTCAGTGAGAAGAATAGGACATCAAATCTGTGGAGAATTCAATCAAGAATTTTTCTTATATTTTCTTCTCTCTTTTTTTTTCTTTTGTATTGAACTTTAGCCATACTTGCAATGAATTTTGTTGTGGTTTTAATTAGCGTTGTGTGGTAATGTACAATTCTAGGGCGTATAATGGATCTTAGTTACGATATTATGAAAATTGTTATCTTCTATCTACTTATTATTGCAATGGGTTGATTATTCCTATTATATTCTTAATAATTCAAAAATCCTGATCAACTTTTGTTAGATTTAGAAATTTGATTTTTCCTAGACATAGGGGAAGTGAAGATGTCATGAATGAGAATCACTTGTAATCCTGAGTGCACACATACACTTGATGCTAAAGATAACCATATAAAGGAGTTGAACTTAATGTGTTATCCTTGTTCTTTTTGCATAGACATGTAGTAATTGAATTAAAATAATTAGTTATAACAAGAAGTGGACAGCCCGTTACAATTACAAGTGTTTCCTTGGTTATCAACCTAGATCAATTTATAAGTAGATGAGAATAATAATTACAATGATCCAAAGCAACTAAGTGAAATCAGAAAACCTAGATGTCGTTATTGATTGCATAAATTGCATAGTTTAATTTGTGGTGGATTAGAGTTAGATTAGTTTAGATTTAATGAGACTAGTTTATGCATCGAAGCCTTTGCCTCAAAGAAAAATTGAGTTAGGTATGGAAAGTTGCTATATTCAATTCATTGTTTTTGTTTTAATTCAGTAAATTTATTCTTTGTAGTTAATTATTAGGTTTAGTTTTAGTTTAATTTTAGTTTAATCACGCAATTATTTAGTTTGATTAAGTAGTTAATTAAATTAAGAAGACCTAAAAGTTAGAATAATTAACATAGCACTTCGTGGGAATGACCTTATATTCACTGCTATATTAATTGAACGATACATGCACTTGCATCACATTAAAATCACAACACTCGGTTGTCTCATTTGAAATAAATCTAAAACCAAAACATACTGATTCGGCATGATGATTAATTCCTTTAAATGGGACAAATATTAAGCTATATTCATTGGTGTTGTATGTAATACCCCAATTTGACCAAAGAATGGATTAAATCTTAATATTATAATTCAGATAGCTATTTGTTAGACTACCAGTGTATAAACTTTACGAAAACAGATCTCAATCCTCAAAGAGGCTTAAGACAGTAACCTTATAGGACTTACATACATAATACGTACTGATCATACTACCATGGGAACATTCTTATCCTTAAGGCTCTTAATATGAGCACTCCTAATTCACAAGAGAGGCAGCACCTTCCCTACAACTAAGAAGATAACTTTATAGATGTAATGATTACTTTGAACTATAGGAAGGTAAGACCTCTAATGCAGTTAGAGGTTAAGTTTTTCATAATGTGGATGCATGATCCGGTTCTTATACTTAGTTTTAACTTTTGAGTTAGGTAACTTATTCTTAGATGATACTGATCTTGTAGTAAAGTAAACATCGGGTTCGTGGTTATCTGTTCCACATACCCTACACACAAAAATTAAATACATAGATGCATAATTGTGTATCAGGACTTTAAACCCTAATACTTAATCTTCATGTGGACCCTTTAAGTAGCATGAACTGTAAGCTCTTTCAGTCTATATTCCTCTATCTCAAGCACACACACACACACAATGCATCTAAATAAGTCTTGCGTACCTTAATTTCTCGTCGTCATGTTCTAAGATTTTGAGGTTTACACACCATGCAAACGATTGTTACAATGCCTTAAAGTTAACATCATGCATGACAATAATAATAATATAATATTAAATTATAGACCACACATAGCACATCAAATACACCAACATAGGCTTTAGGGCACCCACCCATCATACATACATCACGTAACCCGTAGTTCTCAAAATACATAAGTCTTAAAACCTCAAAATACATAAGTTATACAACCCAAATTCATGGGTTCAATATAAAACTCAGCACAATACAAACACATGTACCATCCCCTGCCATGAGCCTATCGATCTGTCCACCTCCGCTAGTCACAGACATGAGTACACAACCTACATATATATATGGAAAACTATCAGTAATCAAACAAGTTTGATTACTCAAGTCTGAAAACTAACATACTGTATAAAACAATATTGGTAGATGAGTATCTTAATACTCACGAGAAATTCATAAAACTTCTAAAGTACATCACAAGGCAATAAGCTTAGGCCGACACGACCGAATATCATAAATATACGTCGAATCAAACTCAATAGCTTCATACTTACATACATATATACTTATGCTTATACCCTCACATCCTCCATATATCACCCGCCATGGTACTCAAGTGGCTCGGAACAATGATTGTGTCACGATTTTCAGAAACGCGCTGCATTTGTAGTGCACGTACTTACATTGCACTACTTTAGGGTGAAAAAGAGTACTAGTACAATTCATACATACCCGTACCGCTCACTCTCATATTCGTGAAAACTGTAAAAATTAGTATACTTATATAGTAGGCTTAGGTAGGGGCTTATATCATAAGTTTGCTGGATCTTCCAGTTCGAAAATCATGAAGAGATATCATCCTTGAAGTTTTGTTAAAATGCAGAAAAATTAAGCTAAATGTGTTGACATTAGATGAATCCCATAAAACACCACTGCAACGTTTTACGTCTAAAACTTGGTATAAACCTCACTCATTGAGCCAAGCAGAGATGAAGCATAAGAGTCTTACAGAACTTGGATGAGTTAAGCTCCTCGTTGTAGCTCGGCGAGCTCACTCCACGTACCCTAGCAAAGAGATGAAACCTGAATCATGATCGGATCGCATCGGCATGTAAAATGAGGCAACGCCTCCACACATGCACTGACTCAGAAAAACTTACTTACCTTAATTATCTTACTTAGTGATAATGTTAAACCTCATTAAGTAACCTTAGTTAGGGTTTGATGTTGCAAGTACCCTTAGTGAAATAGTCTCATACCTAGGGTTTCCTCAAACAGACTTAACTAGATGATTTTTTGGACGAGCGCAAATGGTGTCCAACATGGGCTCAAATTTAGACCAATGGGCCCTGACACTCTAAGGGGTTGATGTAAAAATTACCAAGTGCTGGTCCATGGGCCAACATGGTAAACAAGGCCCACTAAGGTCGGGCTAAGGTGCTAGGAACAACTATTTCTGTGGACACGTACCAATTTTACTAAGTGTCGTTCATAGGCTTGGAGACTTCAAATGGGCCTAGGTAAATGGGTAGTTCTAGCCAACACTGTGGTCTTGAATCTAGTAAGATTTGAAGGTCCAAATGCAACGTATTTGGGCTCTAAGTGGACTCAGAAGTGGAGAGTATTGGTTAAGTCATTTCTAGAGTTGGGTAGACCTATTGGACTTGGGAAAATTCTAATACAAGATCTACTGAGCTAAATGCTCTAAATTTTAATATAGTGTTATAGGGACACAACCTTAAGTGTGGGTGAAATTTCATACAATTTCATCACCATTTGTCTAGGTGTTTGGATTTTATATCCGGCAATAGAGAACTAGGTTTCACCTTACATTCCTGTGCACTCTAAAAAACTAGATCAAACTAACCACCTAAATGATTTTTAAATTAAATCAAAATTTATATGTTTCTAATAAACAATTATTAAGGCCAACACGATTTTTATAGATTTTGTTCTCTCCTTTTAATTAGCTCACAATGGAATATAATCTCGAACATGGCAGACATACCCACGTCACAGCAATGATGCACCAAACAATTAGCGGGTTTCATTAATGCTCTTTAAGTGGTTACATTAGTATGAAAATTTTACATGAACAAGCCACACACATATTAACAAGTATGCATAAGGTGGACATCATCAAAAACCTGCATCAAGCGTAAAATATGGGGAAATATGCAGCTAGGTCCACATGGACCTTGAAAGCCGCAGCATTTGGCCAAGTTTGGCACCTCTACTGCATCATATAAGCCATATCAGACAAAGATAAACATAAAAGCCGTAGATCTTGATATCATGATCATAAGAAAGTAAACATCAAGCAAAAAGGCCTTCTATAACAAGATTTCTGAATTTCTACTAATCTGTGCAAACTAGTGACTACAAATATTTAAAAATATGTAACAATTAATTTACATGCAACAATTATAAAGCACCACTTATTTACTCCTAACCAACCAATACAGGAAAATCATACAAAATGCAAACATGAAACCTATGGATCTAGCACCAAACACACACAAGCAAAGAGGGGAGAAGGGCTTACCTCCAATGAACCAAGGAGGTCTCTCGGGCTTCCCACCCCAAGACCAGTAACCCTAGGCCTTGACTAGGCTTGGAGAGCTAAAAGGGAGGTCGAAGAGTCCATGGAAAGAAGAGGAGTGACCAAGGTGAGGGAGGACGGTTGGAGGAGATGAGAAAAGGAGTGAAAATGGGGAAGGAGAGGTGGTTTCAAAGAAAAAGGGAAAGCCCTTAACCACCAAGGCATGAGTTAGTGATCCCACAGGTAAAGTGCCACATCACACCTTAAAGAGGTTTAGGCTAACCCAAGACCCTAGCACTTAAAGTTTTAACTAAAGTGGACCGAACGACCTTTGTGAATCACATTACGGGTCCCACAGGGATTCCAAATACATGGAAAGAAAACTAGAATTGCAAGAAACATGGTCCTAAAACCTATCAAGACTTGACTCAAAAAAATCAAAGGTACACAGCCGAGACAATGTAGTGTTTAATCGGGTCGCGCCAAGCAACCGTGTGGGAGACTAAGGTCATGGCTCATACATACCATACCATACATTTCACAAGACAAAATAGTTGGAAAAGCGACTGGACTGGGGTCAAGACAAAACCAAAACTAAAACCGTTAAGCAAAAAGCCCAGGTTTTACATTGTAGGTTGTATCAAATATAACAATCTCACCAAAAAGATGGTAGGTTCTTCTTGCTATTCCATCTACCCGAAAACAATGTTTCAACTTACGCTCCTCATCTTCCTAATATGCATAATAGAAATAAGGGTTAATGTAACATCCCAAATTTTTTGTCTGAAGACGGACTGAATTGTGATGTTATATTTCAGATAGTTATTCATTAGATTACTATCGTACAAATCTTATGGAAGCGAAGCTCAACCCTCAAGTAGGCTCAAGATGGACACTTAACTGGATTTTCATATAATGCATACTAATTATACTACCCTAGGAAGGTTCTTAACTTACGGGCTTCTAATATGAGCACTCCAAGTCATAAGAGAGGTGGCACCTCCCTAGTAACTAAGACGGTAGCTTCACACATGTGGTGATCACTCCAAGCTAGATGAAAGCAACACCCCTCATGTAATTAAGAGGTTGAGCTTAAAAGGAAGCATATACATGATCTAATTCTTATACTTAGTTTTGACCTTTGAGGTAGGTAATCTATTATTAAATGATGCTGATGATATTGCGGTAATTAAACACTGGTTGTGGTTACCTGTTCCTCTTCACACTGTTATGAACCATAAGCTCCTCCTACCCATGTTACTCTAATACTCACACAACTGCAACCTAATACATTTCATGTATCTGAATTGTTTCTTGTAATGTTCCAGGACTTTGAGGCTTACAAGAACTACAAACGATTGTAAGCTTCTACCCCAAAGTTTATACCTTGCACGAAAGTATGACAATAAAATAATAAGGAACACTTGGTTCGCACATACATCGCAATGCATCCAACATCACAACTTAAATTTTTTAGGGCTTTCACCTCGATAATACATCCCACAATACCTTATTTCTCAAATACATAAGTTTCAAATACATAAGTCATACAACACTTAGTTCCACACAATAAATAGCATGTGGTACCATCCCCCACCATAAGCCTCCCAATCTGTCCACCTATGCTAGCCACTGACACAAATACTCACCTACAAAGATATAGAAAAATCGTTAGTAATCAACCAAGTTGATTATCGGTCTGAAAATAACTACCACTAAAAACAATATTAGCTTATGGATGTCTCAATATCCATAGAAGAATTACTGAAACACCAAGAATATCACAACAACCACTCATCACACAATTAACCGGTGTTGAATTAACAATGGCTACACCAGACCGGAGACCGCATGTGCCAAAAAATATCATTGGCAACATGCTTGGAGTTTCACTATTAGCAAGGACTTTTGAAGAGGGACGGAAGCATGCGAAAGGAAATCTATCGCATTCACACACACACACACACAGAGGATCTCAACCTTAAAGTTTTATTAAATTGTGGATGAAAAAGTCTTGACGGCCCAAAGTTGGTGGGACCAATAAAAATCCACTAACTTTGTCCCATAATTATAAATTAAATCTACGATAGAGCCAAGAAGAAAATTAAGCTAAGGGTGTCTTACAGACCTGGATGAGTAGAGCTTCTCGTCTTAACTCGGCGAACACACTTCACGTATCTTAACAAAAGATGAAACCTCAATCACACTCAAATCACATCAGCATGCGGTAAAGCCTCAACACATGCACAATAATAAAACTCTGAGATTACTTATTTTCTTGTCTAATGACATGCTAAACCTCATTATATAGCTTAATTAGGATTTAGGGTTGCAAGTACACTTAATAAAAAATCTCATACTTAGGGTTTTATCGAACAATCTTAATCAAATGATTTTTCAGATATGGCAAACTATATTTGAATGTGTTGAAATTTGGAATGGTGGGCCCTGACCCTCTAATATTTAGACGCAAAAATTACAAAGTGTTGGCCTATGAGCCAACATGGTAAAATAGGCCCATAAATGTCAGGCTACGGTATGGGGAACAATGTTCCTATGCTGCACACCAATTTTCGGAAGTCTTGCCTCATAGGCTTAGAAACTCCATATGGGCTTAGGGAAAAGGAAAGAGTTAGCCAACACCATGGGCTTGCATCCTGTAAACTTTCAAGTCCCAAATCCAAGTATTTGGGTCTAAGTGAACTCAGGAAAAGGAGGCATTGGCTATGGTATTTCTAGTGCTGGCTGAACCTACTCGGTTTGAGAAATTTCTACCTCAAGCTCTACGGAACCATTGGCTCCCAAATTTTAGGGTGATTTTAATGAGATATACTTAAAGATTGGGTGAAATTTCATGTAATTTAACCACCAAACAACTATGGTTTGGTATTTTGAAACCAGAGCTAGCGAACTAGGGTTTCACTGAGCATTTCTATCCACTCCATAAAATCCGATTAATTAACCACCTAAATGATTTTTAATTTAAGTCCAAATTTACAAGTTTCTAGTAAATCTTAGTAAGCCCATAGGTGATTTTTACATATTTTAATACAGCCTTTTAGCAAGCTCACCAAAGACCACAAGCTGAGAGCATGGCATAGCACACCAATAACACAGCATACACACAACCCACTTTGGGGTTTTATTTAAGCCCTTAATTATGTTATTTTAACTTGGTATTTTAATAAGAAGTATCTAATATCATAACCTTCAATCATGAAAAAAGTTGCATTTAAATACTAACTACAATAGGGTGTAAAAATTGGGGGAAATGGTTGGTATGCTGCTGAAAACATTAAAGTTACCACCTTTCACTAATTTTGGCTCCCATGCATACTCATACATGTGATATCAAATGAAACATAGATCTCTTATAACATTTCAAGGCAATAATCATACAAAAATATGATCTACAACATGATTTATGCATTTTCTACTGAAACAATGCATATCCTTACACATGAAGCTCACAAAACTCATAACTATTTTTATATGTACGAAAATGATGTGATTCAAAAGCGTAACTACCCCTAATAAATAGATATACATGAATCAAATATCACAAAAATGAAATCACCCAAGATAAATACATCACAAACCTATAAACATCAAAAAAGAGGAGAAACTAATGGACTTTACCTCAAGGAAGGCTAAGAGGAGGTATTTTGGGGCTTTCTATCCCACAACCTTTTACTCTTAGGGCCTAGGGAGGCTTAGAGAAAGCTGAAAGAAGCCTAAGAAGGCTGTGGAGGAAATGGAGAAAAGAGGGTAAGAGGCTAGGGTCGGAGTGAAGAAGCAAAGGAGTGAAAATAGTGGAGAAAGTCTTCTATTTATAGGCTAGAAAACAGCACCCAACACTAGAGCACTTGCCTCTATCAAGTCAGACCATGAAAAACATCAAAATCTAAACCATGTGCACTCGCTAAACTGAACAACACGCAAAGTTGGGTTATGCATCTGGGCGCATGGGCATGGGTGCAGTACTATTGCACTAGAAAACCGAGAGGGGCGGGGAGGGGGGAGGCAATGGGAGACCTAGAGAATTGTGCCAAGGGTCCTACAAGGGCTAGGATTGTCCGAAAAAGGTTTCACACATACACACCAAATAACTAGACTCACGAGGGACTCAGCCCTAAACCTAAGTGGACTCAATATGACCAAAAACCAAAAATAAAGGCAGCAACAACATAGTGCCCGGGTCGGCCGAACACTGACCTTCACTCAAACACACCATACCATACACAAACTCATTGCAAAAAGTACCAAACAAGCGACTCGGTCCGGTCAAAACTAAACCGGCACAAAAACCATCGAGCAGAAAGCCCGGGTTTTACACTCTCTTATATCCTTGAAATGTTCTATCAACATTTGTGCATCATGGGATTTTCTAGTTTGTCGTAAGGCTCCTAATTTATTCCTGATGTCTCTTTCAGTGAAGCCAATATTTTCATAACCGCTTGACCCAATTGATAGACATTAGCTGCAAAGTACCGATATTTGCTTGATTAAAAGTATCTACCAAGCTTTTATGACATGTTGTCACCTCTTATCTTGAAGAAAATGTTTTTTATTAGGAGAGAACACCCAATGGCTATGCCCCTCAACAAACTTCACAACTTGCCATAGCCCCTCATTAGTCTAACTCTAAGAAGTGTGGGACTCTCTTCTGTTGATATTTATAAGTTACTCTTAGACGTTTTTGGCATTCCATCCTCGGCATCATTTCCTTCCAAGATCTCTGTTTCTTCCATCTTATCATCACCATTTGCAGCATCACTATAAAACCCTCCTCTGTTGCAAAGATACATCTTAGAATTAATAATTCTATCTTCTGTACTTTTTTCAATATGTTCAAGGCCCCTTGTGGACATCAAAACCAGCTATTTTTCCATAAGTCTTATAATATATATATATATATATATATATATATTGGGTTTGTCCCACATCGGTCGTAGAGGTTGTTGGTGACTTATATATAGGCTAATGAGAAAACCTTATTCCTTGAGCTTGTTTTTAGATTAAGAGATGCCCATGACATTTATTGCGAGTTTCCTTTGATTGTTTAAAGTCATTTTTGGGGGTCTGAAAGGTCCAACAGTAGTTTTGAAACTTGAGTGGGGGCCTAAAGGGCACTAACAAGTGGTATCAGAGCCAAGTTCGAGCCGGGTTTGCCTACGCCGATTGTTGAACCCACCTAATGATGTGAAGAGAGTTTGCCAGGTGGGTACATCTGATTTAAAGGGAGTGTGTCAAACGATATAGTTTCCGGCCACACCCGATGTGTAAAGCGAAATTGTTGGGTTTGTTTCACATCGGTCGTAAAGGTCACATTGGTCGTAGAGGTTGTTAGTGACTTGTATATAGGGAGTTGTTGGGTTTGTCTCATATCGGTCTAGAGGTTGTTGGTGACTTGTATATAGGCTAATGGGAAAGCCTTATTTTTGAGCTAGTTTTTGGATTAAGAGAGGCCGGTGACACCTATTACGAGTTTCCTTTAGTTGTTTAAAGTCCATTTTGGGGTCCGAAGGGTCTAACAGTGGTTTTGAAGCTTGGGTGAGAGCCTAAAGGGCCTAACAATACATATATATATATATATATATATATATATATACATCTTCCATTGATTCGAATGGCATACACATGACAGGTTTCAAATCTTTTGGTGAATCAGGTACATGTACCTCATCCATTTTTGTTCCTATAGCATACACACATATTCAAAAGAAGAAAAAATATTCAATTTAAGGAATGTTATAAACAAAGAAAGAATAACATAAATTAAAACAAATTGCTGATAAGTGCATGAGTATGAGCAGAACATAAAGTAATCTTTAAAAACTAGACAAAAAACAAAAATTACAAGGGTAGAAAGGTGGTATTTCTTCGAAATAATAATTTGATTGTTTTAATGTAGAAAAAAAACTACGGGTATATTTGGTGAAAACCAAAATCCAAACCAAATTAGCATTCTTAAATTGCTAGGTTTAGTTTTCGGTTCTCTAGAAAGTAAGTTTTTGATACAATGTATAATTTGATTCTTAACTAAACTATAAAAGCAACCTTAATGAATCCAAAAGTTGGTTTTTTTAAACCAACCCAAAATATATGATTTACGTGATTTTTTAGCAAGTTGATTGAATTATAGTAGTTATTTTTAAACTTTTAATGTGGTATATTCATCTAGAATAATTTTGAATGTGGTTAGAGTTAGCAAGAATGGTATTTTTATTATTATTTAGAATGAGTAAATAATAACATCTGACTTTAAAAAAAAAACCTCCAATTTATGTTGATGCATAATATAGTGCAATTGAAACCCGTGTACCGCTCATTGGCTTCAATACCCATTTGTTAATGGTTTCTAATGAAGTTTGATTACAATGAGTACAAAGATTGCACTTATTATTGTCCTTGTTGACGTACATTGCCAAGAGTTGGGTTGGATTGCATGTACCATGTGGAAATTCTTTGCCATATACATCTGATCAATTCATGAACATTTCAATGCCTAAAAACAGAGAAAAGAATTATATTTGTATGAGTGATAGGATCCTTAGGAGTGGGATGTAATCCTTTGCTCCTAAGGAAGTAGGAATGTTGAGATGAAGCATTGATCTAGATTTGCTAATATAATAACTTCTCAATTTTGTCTCACAAGCCTTATCAACGTGAACAGAGAGTGAAGAAGAATAATAGAAGATCCGGAAGAATCGCTTAGAATCGAATCAGTGTTCGTAGAAGTTTGGAATTTTGAATTGTGAAAGAAGGAATTGACAAAACAACCCAAAATTTGCCATCCTCGTATCAATGACAAAACTACCAATCAACTCATCTTTATCTTCCAACACGTCTTCAACACAAAAACAAATGTCCAAATTTTCAGCATATAGGCTATTATTATTATTATTATTATTATTATTATTATTATTATTATTATTATTATTATTATTATTATTATTATTATTATTATTAGCTTACGCAAGAGTATACTATTTTTTTCCCATAAATATAAGCATAGAGGTTACTTAACCAATTCTTCTTACGTGACTTGTTTGTGTAATGAAATTATTTACACATGGGTAAAATGAAAATTAAAAATTTATAATGATGGAAATATTCCTTACCTCTCCCTCTCCCTCTCCCTCCACCGCCGTCGCTGCCACTCCATCTGCCGTCGCCCTTGCCTCTGCCCTCCCTTTGTTGGTCTGCCGTCGCCCATGCGTGTAGGACAGTCAGGGCCGACGGGAAGGAGGTGGCAAGGCGAGGCAGAGGCGGAAGGAGAGGGGACGGGGTGAGGCCGATGGGGGACGGGTTGGGGCAACGAGAAAGAGGTAGCGGAGCAGGGCAGAGGTGTGAGGAGGGGGGACAGGGGCCGGCCGGGGCCGGTGCAGGGTAGGCGGGGGAGGCTGGGCGGCGCCGGCTGGGGAGGCTGGGCAGGGCGGGCCCGGTGGGGCAGGATTGCCAACGACGGCGACAGGGGTGAAGGAGCGGGGTCGGGGTGGCATTCTTGTAATTAAAAGTTGACTCGTCTCCGATTCGAGTAAAAAATAATAATTAATTCTAAATAATTTTAAAAAATCCATAAAATATCATAAAATATAATACATACAATAATATCATAATGACATAAATACCTAATTTTTATATATTTATATATATGATCGATTATTGTGTGTATTATTATGTATATTATATTTTAAACCAATTCAACTAAACTAGTCATTGACCGATTTAGACCGATTCGATCTGATTTAATGACTCCCTTGAAAACCGATTCCGATTCAGATTCTGATTTTTGCAACTATGGATTTAGTATTGCTTCTTTACTATTCATGATTCAATAAGGGTGTTTTATTTAATACCTTAACTATCCTTGTTTACTTGAGTTTGATCTTTGAGTTGTTAGAATAATACAAACTCATGAAAATATATGTTTTTTATATGCAGTACTGCCAAAAGCTTTTTTTTATTATTTTTAAATCAGCAGATTAAATACTCAAATTGATTTATCACTTAAACCAAAATCAAATTAAATTAAGGGCAGTTAAGCTATTAATAAAAACACTATTGCTTGGCAAATAAGACATAGAACTATTAATTATATTGTGAATATAATATTATTCTACCGTTTAATTTTAAAACTAACCAAATATCGGGGGGGCAATGCATGAACAATATTTAAAATTTACTAATAAAAAATATTTATGTTTAGTAGCCTATGATTATATATAAATATGAAATTAACTATAATTTTATGTTAAAAATAAGTAGTAATCTTAATCGATTATAATCACAATTATGTTAAAATTTACTAATATTTTAAAAAAATTTATTTTGAATAGAATTATACTCATATACTTTACTAATAATAAATAATATTAATAAAAAAATTAAATTAAATAAGTATTAAGGTAAAACGCGAGAAGAGCATACGAAAAAAATTCCAAAGGTTCTTCCTTCCCTTCCCCCGCCCGACCTCCTCGGCCTCTCTGCCTCCCAACCCGTCGCCGCCCCACTGCATGCAGCTCTGAGCATGTCTTTGTCTCCCGTCCACACTTCTCTACCTGTGCACGGCCAATATCCACTCTACTCCATCCCATCCCCTCCACTACTCCTCCCATCCTCCCCTCCTCTCCTCCTCCTGCAGCATAGGAAGAAGAAAACCCACAAGGGCAGTACAGAGAAAGCCTTTTACGCAGGGACGACGAGGGCAACCCAACCTGTGCATCTCAATTTTACCTCCCCCTCGGTACCTCCTCCCTCTTTGTAAATGCCTACCATGTCTTATCAATACAGCTCGAATTGAGAACTTGCAAACGTTGTCTATGTAAAAACCTAATTTGATATAAATACATATATATATATATATATATATATATATATATTGGATCAGAGTTTGAATTTGGATGTACTAGTTAATTGGTTAAAACAGGTCGGTCCTTTTCAATGTGAAATGTGTTTAACTTGAATTTTTTTTTTGATCATGAAGTTTATTTACTACCCTTTATATTATATGTTAGAAGATCTATGTAAGTATTGCACACTGATTCTACGTTGATGTGGAAGCACGGCACATTGAGTCTGTTTGATTGTAGTTTATTGCTTGTTATGAAGAGAAGTGCTTTTTCAATGTGAAATATGTTAAACTTGGCATTTTTTGTGAATATGAAGATCATATGTTAGATGAGCTACATTGATATTGAAGTATTGCAAACTGATTCTACATCGATATGCAAGTACTGTATAATTGATTCTGTGTGAATCTAGTTTATTACAAGTTATGAAGATAAGAAGTATTTTTTCCAATGTGAAATATGTTGGTTTAGGCAGTTTTTGTTTATGGATTGCGTCCATTTTGAAGGTTTTGTTAATGTTTGTTGTTCTACTATGGTGGTATTTGACATTTGTGTATAATTTTTTATATTATGCAGAATGGACGTCTTGCCCGCTTATGGTGTTTCTGACAAAGTTGTGGGAGTGTTGGGAGGTGGACAGCTAGGTCGGATGCTCTGCCAAGCAGCTTCTCAGATGGGCATTAAAGTCATTATTCTAGATCCGGCTGAAAATTGTCCTGCTAGTGTTGTTTCTCACTATCACATGGTTGGAAGTTTTGATGATAGCTATATGGTTCAAGAATTTGCAAAGAAGTGAGCTTCAAGTGTGTACAACACTACTTCGTATCTTATTTATACAAGGAGGCATGCGTGATATTAATTTCATTTTAAGTTACATTTTTAGTTGATTTTCTCTATGTTAAATATACAAAGAGGCATGAGTATAATTAATTTCATTTTAAGTTGATTTTCTCTCCTCTAAGTAGGTGTGAAGTTTTGACTATTGAAATTGAGCATGTTGATGTTGCCACCATTGAGCAACTTGAGAAACAAGGAGTTGATTGTCAACCTAAGGCAGCAACCATCCGAATAATTCAAGTAAGCTATCTGCATTGCATTTTTTTTTGTAGATGATCAAGTCTCCTCAAAGCTTGAAGGACTACTTCACTTTTTTTTTATGACCATTGTTTCCGAACTTGTATTTTTATGCCTTTACTATTCAATCTTCTCAACCCACAGCATTTTGCACTATTTGTTTTTTTTTTGTTCATATGTATTTTTACTGATGGCAATCTCTTTTGATAGATTGCTTGCTCATTGTTCTTGAAGTTTTAAATTTATTGGAAATACATTTTGTTAGGTCGCTGCTGGCTTCACTGATTGTCCCTGACTGAAATGATTATAATGATGTGTGAAAGATTATATTTGACTTTTGATGTTGTATATCCTAAGACTGCATTTTTTTCTTATATTGAAGTTCATTTCTAACCCTTATATAGATAATTGAAGTTTGCATATGGAACAATAGTAAAAAGAAGCGAAGTAAGATTGGTGTTCAGTATATCTTGTTTAAATATTTATGGAATCATCTGACTCCAAATTTATTGAGTTGATTTTGAATAGCTTAAGTTGTAGTGCCAAAATTGGAAGCACGGACATAAGTAGTATAAATGAATAATGTTTCTTTGTTTAATGAGATTCAATTTGGAAAAGGAATAAAAAGTAGTCAGCTTGATTTAACTTAATTTTATCTACCTGTCCTTCAAGATTAACCCACACAGTATATCAGGTTCATACATCCATTAGAGTTGATGTGGATAGATGAAGATATGCTAGAGGATAAACATAGATTATAAGCTATGAGTCTTGAGATTCTAATCTTTGGTTTGTTCTTCTGGTATGAGATTGAGTGATGGCATTTCACACACTGTGATGCTCACTACATATGAACGGTTGAAGATTATTGAGAAATTACTCCACTTGGTAGTTGTGCTATATTGTGCAAAATAGTGTTATATGTATCTCATGGAAATAAGGCTCACATTTTTGCCTTTATTTGTGATCAATGAGTTCTCCATTTGTTTACTTGAGAAACTGGCTTATAGCATTCTGTTTTAACAGCAGTGCTGTCTTATTCATTTCTTATTAATAGTGATATAGAATAACTAACTCCACTAATTATCGTGCATTGCTGGTCCAACCCCAAGCTCTGATTAAGGAGAAGGGTTGGTGACAGGAAGGCATCCAACCATCAAAATCTTTACCATTTCTTTTTGCAATGACCCTAGATTCATCTCCTTGGCTGGAATAAGGTGGAAAGAAGGGAGAAGGGTGATATTGAATAACTTAATATTAATTTTGCTCTGATTTCTTATTCTTCACTTGTTTGTCCTCCTTCATTCTATGTCATCAGGAATTTTATAGTAAAGTATTGTCAACATCACTTCTTTTTTTATGATGTCAAGCATGAAATAATGGTATCCAAACTTCATTTGTAGGACAAATTTCTTCAAAAGGTTCACTTTTTCAAAAATGGAATTCCATTACCTGAATTTATACAGGTTTCTTCACTAAGTTTGTTTCTCTTTTTGATAAATATTATTGTTTACATGTTTAAAATTCCTAACATATTTTTGTCAGGTAGATGATGTCGAAAGTGTAGTAAGAGCTGGCCGGCTGTTTGGGTATCCTTTAATGTTAAAAAGTAGAAGGCTGGCATATGATGGAAGAGGAAATGCTGTTGCTCACAGTGAAGGTGATCTTTCAGCTGCCATATCAGGTAAGTGTACGCATTTTACTTTTTCTCTTTATTGCATTTTAATTTTTTCTTTCTGATTATTTGTTGCTACCGAGAAAAGATTGATTATATTATGAAGTAAATGTTTTACATATTTATAATATTGTTTCTTTGATAAGATTGGGCTTCCACTTTTCTTTTACTTGAATGAGTGATAGTTAGATGATAGTAGTGGAGCCATCTTTCTAAATTTTGAGTTCATTTTATAAATTTTAGAATGGATTTCAATAAATGATGAATTGGAAACTTCATTGTTTCCTTGTTAATAGTAAATAATTATCTAAGTCAATACAAATTCAGGTGCATGGGGATGTTTGGTGTCCTTGTGTTTTTTGTGGGGTTTGACTTTCTTGTATTGTGATATAAATTCATTGGGAACTTGGCGCTGCAGTTTGGAAGTTAAAGTGAATGTTACGTAAAATGTTTTTAGCTGCTACTCCACTTGATACATTGACTATGGTTGTAATTAATAAATATTTTGCGCTTTTCTGTTATGTTTTGAGTTCCTTTTGTTAACTGACTTGCGAATATGCATTTTTGGATGGAATCATTTATCCCCTCATGATTACTGTTTGATCTTAGAGGCTTTACAATGTGCAAACAGTACTTGCTAAAAACATTTCCTAGATTTGTTCCTGTCCTTCAATTCACAGTTCTTCTGACTTTCTAGTTTCATTAAAAGAAAATTTACTCGAAGAAAAATTTTATTGCTTTCTGATAATACTTTGTTATTGAAGTTTAATATAGTATTTCTGCTGCTTGAATTATCTTGTACTCTTTCTGTTGTTTCTGGGACCAAAGTTTTATTGTGAATATGATATCTTCTGATCATGCAGCTTTGGGAGGTTTTGATAGGGGTCTTTACGCTGAAAAGTGGGCTCAATTTGTGAAGGTTTGATCACTTCTATATTGCGTATGGAAATCATTTCCCAAACAGTTTTGGATTAGTGCAATATTGGGACTAATGCAGCATATTGATTTTGTTTATGTGAATGTTTTTTAATTTTTTCCTCCAATTTATAAAATTCGAAGATTTAAATGTCAACTATAATTCAGTGGAAAGTTTGTGAGATCCCTTTAGAAACATATTCTTATTTCCACTGGGCATGGCTTGATTTTATAGGTTACTGATGTCAGCTTGTAAAGGCTATTCTATTTTGCTTTTGACATACTTTGTGGAGTGTTAAGAATCAATAGATAAGTTAGATATTTTGGGATCAGGTGGAGGAAAAAGAAGAATGGACAAGTTTGGTAATGTTTATTCTTTTGATTGACAAAAAATGGAAATGGCCTTCTTCTTGTTAGTGAATTGGCCAACAAGATGTAAAAATAGATTCATGTGCAGACCATAGATGTGATATGGCTGCTTGAATTGATTATACGTGGATCTTTCTCATATAATATTATATATTTTCAGCCAAAAGCTCTGCCCTTGGAGGTCTGACTTAGTGATGTAATTTAGGCTTTAGATAGAAAGAGAACTTACTTATGGTAGACCATTATGCAGTAAGTTAATCTCATATAAAGAGAAAGAAGAGGCACCTGAGGCATGTAGTGTCAAATTCTCATTTGCTAAAAAATCTCTATTGTATCAAAGATGGCTGCTTGAAATGATTGGCTATGTACAATGTATGAGCTATTAGTGTGCTGGAAATTCTAAGGGCTGGTTAGGAATGAGGGAATTGGGAAACTGGGTTCATTGAATAAATAGAGACTTGAATGTACAATTTAAAAATTGAATGAAAATATGATGTTCTTCCTCTTCCTCGGTTTCCTGTTGGGTTCCACCTGTTCAAGTTGATCCTTCTTTTAAGGGTTGATGCTCTTCCACAGGTTGAATCGGATGATCACTTCTCTTGATTATCTCAAGCACCTCCTTCCATTTTCTAGGTGAGTTTATTTGTAGCAATGACTCCTACTCGAAAACCCTGGAGGAAAACCTAGACCTGAATGACTTGTAATCACAACTAAATAAATGAAAACCTAGACAATGGAAAATAAACCAAGTACTGAACATATCACGAGTGCTTTGCCTGCTTGTTTTAAGATATTATTGCTTTTATCCTTGTGCAAGTCCTACTAAGAATGGTACAGAAACTCTTTTTCATACTTGTAGGAACTCTCTGTCATTGTAGCAAGAGGACGAGATGGCTCTATTTTGTTCTATCCTGTTGTTGAAACTGTCCATAAGTAAGTTAATCTTATTTGCGTGCATTTGTATTTAAAGAATATTTTTCTGATTTATCTATCTCGTGCTGTATCTGCTTTTTCCTTTTACTTTGTAAAAGCTCTCACTCATTCTCCTGCCTGACAGGAAATTATATCTTTTCGGTTATTCTTTGTTTTTAAGAATGCAGTTTACTTTTTCTTGTCAGGGAAAACATTTGCCACATAGTTGAAGCACCAGCAAATGTTTCAGGAAAAGTGAAAAGCTTGCTATTGATGTTGCAGAAAAATCTGTACTTTCTCTGGAGGGTGCTGGTGTCTTTGCTGTTGAGCTGTTTTTAACAAATGATGAGGAGGTGAGACTTCTTTGGCATGCTTTCAGTTTATAGATGGGGACAAGTCTTGATATGGTATGCATTTGTGATCGAGCTCAAAATCTGGATTTCTGCCATCTGTTTTTTAATTCCTGATTAGAAATGTTGAAAGCATTTCCAGTGCTGAGCCTAGGAACAGGCTGTGTTCTCTTCATTGTACACTTCCCCATCTTCCTTTATTGCAGAGATAACTATAGTTTTTGATCCCATAAATGCTATTAATATCTTGGACGTGTTTTATTCTTTTCCTAGTACTCAGCTAAAGTTTTCTTAGTGCATCAAAATGTTTTTGCCTTACAACACCCGTTTTCTTTTCTTAGATATTGTTGAACGAAGTGGCCCCTCGACCCCATAATAGTGGCCACCACACAATAGAGTCATGTTATACATCACAGTTTGAGCAGCATTTGCGAGCTATTACTGGTTTGCCTCTTGGTGATCCATCTTTGAAGACACCTGCAGCAATAATGTATAATTTGTTAGGTGAAGAAGAGGTAACTGATTTGTATTTGCATTTTGACTTATCTTAAGATCATCAGAGGAAGTATGTATGTGTCATCTTTCTTACCTATGTGGTATCATTGCATCCTCTACCTCATTTCTTTTCAGAAGGATTGCATTCTTTTTATGAAGAGAAAGTGCAAAAGTTGGTTGTTGCTAATAAGTAGGAAGAGATAACTTTAAGAGAGGTGATCAACCACTTAAACTGAAATTCTGTTGTAGCAGGAATAAGACTCAAATCAGGAATTTTGTCTTAATAGGAAACTTAGGAGTGTGCTGAATTTGCTACAAGTGTTTAGTTTGGACATATATGTAATAGTTTCTGTTTCTTTTCTTTCAGACATTATTTAAAGACGTTTCTAGCTGGTAGAAGGCTTTTGAAATAGATTTTATAAGACATTTGCATAGTTTAATAAGTACAGTCAATCTTGTTCATATTCTCTTTGACTTCCACAATTGTATTACAGAATGAGGTGAATTTTCTTTGTGGTATAGCCTTGAAACTCTGGATTGATTCTCTCATTAAGTACTCTTCTAGAGGACATTAAACAGGATTAACAAAAGAAGTAAAAAACTCAGCAAACTTGAAATTGATTGCTCAGAAACTGCGTTCAAGCAAATTGTATATAGCCAGTTTGCAATTTAATATATATTCTCTTTCTTGATTTAGTAGCCTGCCACCTCTCTATGAAACGAGGGTGGGATGCTTGCTTTGTCTATTATTTTCACCTCCTAGATAAGTGGTGGTTTCTCTATTTTCATTTTACTCCAGTCTCCATGAAGTGTCTGATTGTTCAGACACTCTTATGAGCTACTGCTTTATCACTCTGCTTTCCCTGCTGATAGCAGCAGTATCCACTTGATCATTTGTACCTCTGGCGTGCTGTTGCATGATTCTTTCTTGTCAATGTTTGCTCAGCGTCTGTCTTTTATGATGACCCTACCTTGCAAGCTGCAGCCTCAGAACTTGCATGTTGTTCATAATGCCTCAGCTGTGAAAGCAATTGGAAGGGAAAAGTTTCTCTGCCAGCAATGAGGAAAGTGTATGTGGAGAGTGTTCTGGAGAGGATCAGGTCACGAGTTTGGGGTTTCAATGGGTCATAGTGAAGTCAGATGATATGACTTATGGCCCTGCTTATATCTGATATTATTTCATTCGTGACGTGGTACTGATTATACTTGTCTATTATTTCAACCACGACATGCATTCAATGATGCTTTCTTTAAATGTTTTCTTTTTGCCAAATTTAAAGCTCATTGCCTGGTTTGCTAAGTTAATGATGATTCTTGTACATATCCAGGGAGTGTTTGGTTTTTTGGTGGCTCAACAAGTGATTGCAAAAGCTTTGCATGTTCAAGGGGCTTCTGTTCATTGGTATGATAAACCAGGTAGGATAAACTGAACATTATATAATCCATGGGCATAGGCGCATAGGTAGATGATTCAAACATGTACATGGCGGACAACAATTGAAAATGAAGGGCCTGTTTTCTTGACTGGCATAAAAACTTAATATGTGGCATGTCTGTTTATGCGATCTAAAAATCTTTTCTATCTAAGATAATGAAGTTTTTGTGAGCATTCAGTTTCAATGGCCATATTCTGGCGACAGATGATTCCAGTTTTAGTTTTTTTGCTTCAATTTTGTAAATTTTTTTGGCATCTTTGAATTTTTCCCTAGGCAGTTGATCATATGTTAGCTGTAAGGTCGACATGGCCATGTGCTTTGTGCAATTTCTTTTACTTATTGCCGAACATTTTCTTATTGTTTGTGTTTATAAATTTCATTTTTTTTCCTTGGAAATTGAACATATGATCATGACCAACCTCAAGGCCTGTCTTAACTGTTAAGCACCTAAATTTTCTTTGAATGCTGAAATTTGTGGTGTAGAACTATTAAGCTTGTGTTTACCTTATATTTGCAGAAATGAGGAGACAGCGGAAGATGGGTCATATAACAATTGTAGGCCCCTCTATGGCAATGGTGAAAAAAACTTGGATTCAATATTAGATGATGGAATTTTAGATAGTCGTTCTGCAGGTAATGCATTTCTTCTTCTAATCTATCTTTATCACTTATTTATACTTTTGTAATTTGTTTTTTTAATTATGCTGAATGTTGTCTGGGATAGTAAATTGTCAGCATGTGTCAGCCACCTTCATTAGTAAGCCTTTATTTTTAGGCTACCACCTGATTGTTATAAATACTGATTATCAAGTTATTTTGATTTTTTATGCCTGAAGATACCTCTTGGCTCTGGCAATTCTGCCATATGTATAATGTCTTGCATATCCCATTCTAGACTCATTTTTCCCTTTGGTCTTTTCTATAGATGTGCCTCTTGTGGGAATAATAATGGGTTCAGATTCTGATCTTCGTGTGATGAAGGGTGCTGCTGAAGTGTTGAAAGCTTTTGGTGTGCCATCTGAGGTAAGAGTTTTCACCTGTAAAATTTCTAGCGTGTAGAGGCATCTTCTTGATTGAGTCTATGACATTTTTATTAGGTAACGATAGTTTCAGCCCATCGTACTCCTGAAAGAATGTTTGCTTATGCTTCATCTGCTCATGAGCGAGGAATTGAGGTCATTATCGCTGGTGCTTGGTATGAATAAAGTGATAAATCTTTGTTTTCTTCTTATCTTTGTTCTTTGTTCTTCTTCCTATTTTCTAGGAGATCTTCCTGGGAGCAGGGTTTAACCACTGTCCCATCCTCCATCATCTCAACCATTTCTCCAACTCCCTTCAGATTCCAGGCCAATCGTCTCCTCCATGGCACCAGCCAAGCAGGGGAACAAGCAAGGAACTAAGGGGAAAGAGGTCATCGTCGACCTTGGTGAGGAAAATCCTACCAGTGCTGGAGGTGCGGCACACCTGCCAGGCAAGCTAACTTTCATTGCATAACGTTCCAAATTAAAGACTTGGATATAATCTTCATGGATGTGTATGCGATCTTCTGAACTGTGATATAGGCATGGTGGCGTCTATGACCTGCTTACCTGTTATTGGTGTCCCCATCAAAGGTCCATCTCTAGATGGAGTTGATTCTCTCTTATCAATTCTTCAGGTCCGTTTCCCTTCTGAATTTTCATGGATGTCTTTGTGTTAGAGATGTATACTTCCAGTGTGAGTATTTGCTAAGCGTTTAGTTTGAGAACTCACTAGTGCACCCGTCGACATATGGCTATGTGACTCGGCTCTTGGAATTTGCTTCAAGGTGGAGAAATCTATTGATCCTCTCAGTCTTTATAGATCTTTTCAACTTTGACACTTGTGTTACTTATCAACATGTTATATAGTGGTATTTCTTTCGTGTCTGAGGATACCCATGGTTTGACGTGGAAATGCTTTCATTTTAAAACTGATAGGAGTGAAGAAAGACACATTGCCAGCAATAGAAAATAGCTGCCATTAGGAACACAAGGTTGTAATAGGTTCTTTGGAAGCTGACTGCTATGTTTCATATTATTCTTTTCCCATCAATGGTTCTTAATGTTAAAGTAATCCTTGGCTTACAATTCAGATCATGTTGAGAAAATTTTCATAGAAGTCCTGTAACTGCTCATCAACCTCCTTTTTTTTAATTACAGATGCCAAAAGGTATTCCTGTGGGAACTGTAGCAATCGAGAATGCACCAAATGCTGCACTTTTGGCAATAAGACATTTAGGAATAAAACATGCTCATTTGAGGGAGAGGTTAAAACTCTAAGACTTTTCACCTTGTATTCAATTTAAGGTGGTTGTATGTGTTTGAAAGCTTGATTTTTTCTAACCTTTTTATTTTATTTTATTTTATTTTCTCCGGCAGAATGATTCAGTATCAGGAAGAAATGAAGGAGATTGTCTTAAGAAAAGCTCAGAAGCTAGAAACTGAGGGTTGGGAAAATTACTCGTGAAAAATATTTGTACTTTCTGAAGGTAATGTTTTCCGTATTTACCACTATCCATATTTTGCTATTTTCTACAGCTGATCGTGAATCATTTTCTTTCACATTTTAATTTCAGTTGTGAAGTATACCATGTCAATTATTAAGTTGAATGTTTGGCACCTTCATTATGAGTAAGGTCCAGCGTCGGAAATCAAGAAAAGAGGAGTGTGAAACTTATGCTCCTATATGACACCTAGTTGATCATTTGTGTCTGGAAAATTTGAGTTGTACCTTCGGTCGATATTTTTCCACATATAAAGACCTGTTGTATAATTTTTTTACCGAGATGGATGAGAAGTTGTTTAACTTGTTCTAAAGAGGCCATCTACTAGATTAACAAGAATGTGGCATATACACAGAATAATCATCAGTTTCAATTCGACTTAGCTTTCTATTCTTTCAAAGCTATTGTATTTACTCACGAGTCATTTTGGGTATCTCCAAATTCTTGCTTCTTTCACCTGTTTTGAAGAGGCAGGTTGACATGTACTTTGTTATAAAGCAGGTTGACGTGTATTATGTATACATTAGTGCACCTAGATCAAATTTTGGCTCTATTTATGGGCAATTGTTTTTTTTAAAAAAAAAATTTATGACTTTTTCAATTGTGTGGGCTATAACTTTGTCTTATTTGTGTATTGCAATCCATTTCAATAGTTAGATGAGATCAATATCAAGAGCAAAGTCAAAATCAATGTGATTAGAGTTAGCATTTCTGGGTACCCTGGGAAGATAACAGCAACTTCAATTTGTTGGCGTGTATTTAAACGCAATCACATCTATTTCCAGTTGTGAAACAAGCCAGCTCCATCAAACAGAAATGCAATTTTCTCCTTGTACGGTGTAGAATAATTGATATTATGTCAATTTCTCTTTGTTTTTGTAAAATCTTTTTTCTTCAAAGCGACAGTTAATATATATTAATAATGTAAAATAAAGATATTATATTTTCATTGTATCTATTTTCTAAAAAAAACAAGATTAACATATAAAAACAGCATTAAAATGGTTAAAGTATGCTTTTTCTTTATTCAAAAAACGGGATTAATGGATTGGAAGAACAGTAAGTAAAAACATTGATTAAAAGAAGAAAAGAAGGATTATATTTAGAAGAATCCAAGGGAGAAAAATTTAAGGACAATAGAATTCCATCATGTTTTTCTCCCCCTCTTCTTTTAATCAGTAGCGAGCAGTAGGTACTGATCCGTAAAGGGAGGTCGCAAGTTAGGAAGCGCCGTTGCTATGGAGAGGGAAGGATAGCTCCCAGCCAAAACCATGAGTGCCTGAGATGTGAATTTATAAAAATAAAAGAAAAAGAATGCCCTTTGTCAAGAGATACAATCAAGAAAATTAGTTTTTTTTTTTTAAGAGGCACAATCAAGGAGAGCATCCTTTTTTAATATACACAACCGGAAAGAGCATTATTTAATAAGAGACGCAGTCGGTAAAGACATAAGGGCAAAGAAAACACGAAGGATTCGTGAGAGCAAATCAAGTGCAACGCATATAGTTTACTCTAACTCCATTATGAATCTTGAGATTCTTCTCATATATTGAAGTCCATCTCACGGTGAAGAGGTGTATGAGCTGAGCTGCTTGTATTGCTAGACATTTTGTTAGATTAGATATTAATCATAATAGAACGTAATTTTCAAAAATAAAGTGATATTGTAGTTTGATAATTAATATTTCTAAACGTCAAGTGATATTGTGGTGTGATTTTAGTTTTTGTTATTGTAAATTGGGATTGCTTTCATAAAACTGATTCGCCTACTTTACCCTTGCTCGGGTGCGAGTTATACATCATGACGTAAACTCACAAGTGTTCACATGCAATGTAGAGAGTAGTGTGCGAAGTACATAAAGTTTTAACTTTGCCATAAACGACAACCACTTCTTAAGGGGTATTCACTTCAATAGCCAAAATAGTACAACTACTAAACTAATTATAAAAATATAGAAAATTGGCACTTAGGTTTAGGTTCTCATATGCCTCATCTCCACTAAAAATAGTTAACTTGTCAGCCTACTAACTAAACTTAACTCATAAAAATATAAAAACATATCTTAGTCATATGCCTTTTTTTATTTCTTACTTATCCTACATAATCTTATCAAATATTTTGTTTTCGATTCAAAACATCGACCGACTAATCATATGTCGAAATTGGCTAATTACATAAAACCAGAGATCTTAAATGTAAAGCCCATGCCTCTGGCATGGTGTTTTGCGAGTTGGTCCAACTCACCGATTAAGTAATGCGTGTACCACTCCCTTCAGTAGATCGATATGTGTTATGAGATTAGTAAGGTTTGTGTGTTACCAAGGTTATGTTGTTTCAGGCCCAAAGCATCTTGTGCTATGTTCATGTGTTCATTTGGTGAATGCGGTAGAGTTTAGCTAAGTGAGTATCCATAATTGAGGTAAATCTTGTGTTTGTTTTAGGCTTTTCTTGTTTGGTCTAGTTGTTGGGTTTATCTCATATCGGTTGTAGAGGGTGTTGATGCCTTGTATATAGGCTAATAGGAAAGCCTTAATCCTTGAGCTAGCTTTGGATTAAGAAGCCTGTGCACCTATTACATATCCCTTTAGGGGCCCAAAGGGCCTCATTAGTGGTATCAGAGTCTAGTTTGCCTATGCTGATTATGATTGTTTCCTTCATGTGGTTCTCCTGACGACAGGGGAGATTGGGGAAATTGTCGAATGATGATAATTTCTGGGGAGATTGTCAAACGATGAAGGGGAGATTTTCAGACGACAATGATTTCTGATGAGGGTTGTCAGACGATGATGATTTCTGATGAAGGAATGATGATTTTTGTCTGACGATGATGATTTCTGATGAATGGATGATGATTTCTGATGAAGGGAAGATTATCAGGCAATGATAATTTTGGGATCGCCCAATGTGTGAAGGGGAGTTGTTGGGTTCAGGATTACCCGATGTGTGAAGGGGAATTGTTGGGTTTATCCCCACATCGGTCATAAAGGATGTTGATGATTTGTATATAAGCTAATGGGAAAGCTTTATTCCCTGAGCTAGCTTTTGGATTAAAAGAGGCGTGTGACACTTATTACAAGTCTCTTTTGGGGCCCAAAGGGCCTAACACTGGTCAAGTTTAGTTTGTTTATGTTTCCAGTTTCGTTGTTTTTGGCTTTGTCGCAAAGGAACTCTTGCAAGCCCAAACTTTCTTAGCCTCATTTTAAATCTTTTATTAGCTTTGTTTCCCAACCACCCCCCCCCCCTCTCCTTCCCACCATTTCCCAATCCACTTCAATCACTCAATATAATAGGATTTTTGTTTCTTAAAGTGGATTCAACCTTGTCCTTATCTCGTTTGGGCAAGAGGTTCCTTCCTCTTCTCATTTCATTTCATCTCATTGGGAGGGTTACTTGTTGAAATTGATTTATTTTTATGCTTGTTAGAGTTGATGTGAAGCTTTCCTTACAGCTTAATTTCATTTTCAAGCATTAGATTAAAAAGCCATTTTCTTGCATGTCACGTTCTTATGCTTGATTTGATGTGTTTATTGATTAATTGTTGTTGTTTGTAGTTTAATTATGTTGTTGAAGCTTCCAAATGTTATAATCGGGTATGAGTTAGGAGGAATTGTAGGATGAAATAGGAGCCAAATTCACCTCTTTTTGAATTAATTGTGAATTAAATCCTAATTTTCACCTAATTAATTTGGGTATTTAGAAATTTTATGTAAGTGCTTGGGACATGTTACTACGTTGGAATTGTAGTTAATTAGAATATTTAGTGGCTATATTTAGTGGCTATTTTGATATAATTTTGTCAATTTGCGTGTTTAGGTAAAAGTTTACGAAAAATTTGAAATTAGGAAGTTGTTTTGGGTGTTTAAAACTTAGTTGTTGCAGTCTAAATTACCTAATCTAAGTTACCAGGTTAAAATAAAATTTTAGATCATTTTTAGAATTTTAGCTAATTTTAATTCCGAATTTAAGGATATTAAATTGGCACTTAAAATCAAGTTATAAACTAATGTCTAATCATGGAGACTAGTTTTAATTAACCATGGAATGGATTAGAATAACTCATAAAATATATTAGAACTTGTCTAATTCATTAACCACTTGTTAACTAAAATTTAGCACTAGTAAGTTGTGATGCAATTGTGTATGTAAATATTAACTTGTTCTATGATAATTTTTAACTATATTTATTCATAAATATATCTTTATGTAACATTTAAATCTTGTTTCAGGGCTGATATTTTATAGAATGATTAGCCCTCTAAATTTTGAGTTTTGCATGTTGGTTTTGCTTTGTGTAATGTTTCTTACCTCATTGTTTTCTTGTGGGTTGGGAACACACATAGTTTTTGCATGCCAAGTTATCACACACTATCACAAGCATGCATACATTCATGTTTTAGTAGTCTTAATGGTTTTCCCCCTTTAGATATGTGATGGAGCTCACCGGTAGTTGTGTCGTAGGGGCTTTCCAAACCAAGCTCTAACCTCTTTGCTTGCTTTATTGTTTGGCACCATGTGAAAGTCCCTTTGTCGCATATTATAAGAAATCCCTTCCTATGTCCTATATGTCTACATGTATGAATTTGTTTTCATCATTTGAGTAATGTTGGGAGTTATGTATAGCGCATGTACTGTGTGCTCCCCAAACCTTAAGTGGTTGCATTTGATAAGGGTACAGTTTAAAACAGCGCATATGCGAATGCATGGAGAGATGACCATATGGTTAATTTCCGAGCTAGGTTCCCATATGAGCATGATAGAGGAGATATATGGAGGGCGGGAGAGGGCTTTTATTTATGTTTGTTATGCTTCAGTCAATTGATAATTCAGGTGCTTATGATACATATATTTGTTTAGAGGGTGCTTCCTAATTGGCCAATTGGACGGCCTCTCATATATGCCCTTTGTGAGATATTTTTTGCTAAACTGTGTTTGATATAATTAAATGGGTGTTCTCATACTCATTTGCTAGTTTTGTTCACTTTTCCTTATTAGTTATTTTAGGACTCAGTGACACTTGTTATTGACGTGTTTTTGTATTATGTATGTAGGTGAGGTTCTTTGGCATTGGCCCCCATAGCTGCTTAGATCGGCACTAGTTCATGTGGTGGTGGCTTGTGTGCTCCTTATTGGTTTTTGGGAGTACTCGAGCTTTTGTGATCATTGGCCCTTCTTATGTGTTGTGTATGATATGTATATGTATTTGAAGGGTTCATGTGAACTATGTTGGTTAAGTATCCCATTTTTGTTGACTTGCTATGAGATGATGGAGTTGTTTGGAAAATAGTTATGTTTCGTGAAGTAAACTTGATTGCAAGTGGAAAACTCTTAGGTTTGCAGGTTTAGGGGGTTTTGTAGGTTTCTTCAAGCCCCAAAGTCTCATAACGTTACGAACAAAATATTGAAGTAAGAATACTTTTGAAATGTGATATTATTGTTGATATGTTGTAATGTTTATTAGTTGAGTCATTTCCAACGTCTATTTACGGGGGAAATTATGTCGAATTTTTCGTAAAAATTTGAATTTCCTTTATAAATGGGGTCTTATTGCTCATATAGGATTTTCATTTTTGTTGAGTCCCAACCCTTGGTATCATTGCATGCATATCATTAGTTGTGGTGTTGTTGTTTGTTTTATTTTGCATGGATGTCTTTATTTTCTTTTCTATTTTCTTTTTGCCCTTCTTCTTAACCACTTTGAATGAATTTTCGATCCTTGGGGATCCAATTTAAGGTCAAGATAGATGCTTACCTTCAATGTAAAATGGTGTTCATGTAATGTCTTGATTCAATTCGGCTAGTGAATCGAATTGGGGTGTTATAATTTTTTTGTATCAGAGCTTGCTTTGAGGTCGTTGAGTTGCCAATGGATTTGTTTTGTTGTTTGTGTTTTTCCCCGACGCCATGAACCGATCCTTCATCCATGCTTTGCAGGTCGCTTCCTTCTGGTTTGTTGTGTGTGATTTTCAAATCTCTTTGGATAACAAATTTTCGGTCCTTGGAGATCCAGATTTAAGGTCAAGATAGATGCTTACCTTCAATGTAAAATGGTGTTCGTGCAATGTCTTTAGATTCAATTCGGGTTCCGATTGAATCGGATTGGGGTGTTACAGTTTTTTTGTGTTAGAGCTTGCTTTGAGGTCATTGAGTTTGCCAATGGTTGTTTTGTTTCCAGTTTTTCCCCACGACATGAACCTATCCTTCATCCATGCTGGCAAGTACGCTTCCCTTCGTTTGTTGTTTGTGATTTTCAAATATGTTTGGATCCTTACTGTGTTTGGTGAAGCTTACTGTGGGTGTTTGGTTTTGTGATGGGAAGTTATCGAAGGAGCCGGCCCCATTCAAACAGGCATTCGTCTCATGAGATATGGCGCCCTTCTAATAGATCAATTTCCAAATCTTTGAGTCAGTCCCGTTCTCCACCGGCCCATCGTCCTCGTAGGGAGAGTAGATTAGATGAATTCAATCTCTCAGACAAGATCAGATAAAGTAGAGAGAGGATATGGCAGCTATGAAGGAGATGATCCAAGAGTTGACAGTGGCCATGGCAAAAGCAGAGAAGAGACCACTTGAGAAAGTTCCTGGATTAGGCGGTGGTATTGAGGCTAGATTTCCTTATCTCCCACCACCATCGCCTCTCCCAGTTGTTCCAGCTACGATAGGTGCTAGAGTTGAGCAACCGGCAGCTTATTATTAGCCATTCACAGGAGGACCGAGGTTGAATAAGGCACCTGCACAATTTGCAATGAGAGAGCGTTCTAGCGCCACACAAACAAGTGGTCCAAAAGCAGAAAAATAGGAGGTCGATTGTTTTGTTAAGAATGGTGACCAACTATTTTTTGGCTTACCTGATTCGGAAGAGGCAATCTAGTAGTTGGACAATGCTCACTCTATTTATGAGCAGATTGTTTGTCTGCACTATTTGTGGGTGAGGGTGGTGGATTGGTGCACTAAGAGATATGGTCAACCTATGGTGGAAGTCTGCCTATACTACATGCATGTAGAGTAGACCCATAGAGGAGATTCACTGGAATGAGTTTCTAGAGGTATTCCATCATGAGTATTTTCCGTTGACAGTGAGGGCAACAAAGAAGAAGCAATTAGGCTAATTTCAGGCAGATGAAGGGGAGTTCAAACATGTCAGTGGCATAGTTTCCGAAGCGGTTTGAGTCAAGAGGTTGTCGCTAGGCTGGTTCTTCCTCTTTTCTCAATTTGTTCATGTTTTGATTTGTTTGGTTTTACCTTCTCATAAAAATTTTGAGAATAGAATTTCTATAAGGGGTGGTTGTAAAACTCGTGCCTCCGACCCAGTGTTGTACGCGACTTTCGGCTCACTGATTCAATAACATACGGACTAGTCCCTTCCGTAGATCAATATGTACTACAAGATTTGTTGGGCTTTGCGTGTTGCCAAGGTTGTGTTTTAGGCCCAAAGCATCTTGTACTATATTTGTTCATTCATTTGGCGAATACGGTGGAGTTTCAGCCGAGTAGGTATCTATAACTGAAGTAAGTCTTGTGTTTGTTTTAGGCTTTTTTTGATTGGTCCAGTCATGCTTAGTTAGTTTGTTTTTCCAGTTTTGTTGTTTTGGTTTTGCTTGGAAGAATTCTTGAAGGCCAAAACTTTGTTAGCCTCTTTTTAAATCTTTCATTAGCTTTGTTCGCCCAAAAAAATTTTTATAGAAATCCAAAAGCATGTACATGTTTTAGCACAAAAAAAGTAGCCAGCTCCAAGGCGCTAGGCCAGCACCACATCGCTGGCGTTGGGCCAAGTTAAAAAAGAAAAAGAAAAAAAGGAAAAGGAGGTCGAGCCCCCCTTCCCCCACTCCTCCCCCATTTCATTTCTACCATCTCTACCCCTCTCAAACCATTTCAATCACCCAACATAGAAGCATATTTGCCTTCTTCAAGTAGATTCAACCTTCTTTTCATCTGCTTTGGGCTAGAGTTCCTTATCCTTCTCTCTTTTTCTTTTCTTTGCATGCATGTGTTGATTCATGTCATTGGGAGGATTATTTGCTAAAATTGATTTGTTTTTATGCTTGCTAGTGTTTATGTGAAGTTTTCCTTACATTTTAATTTCGTTTAGGCATTAAATTAAAAAACCCTTTTTGGAATGTCATGTTCTACTTTAAAGTTTTGATTTGTATAAATGATTTGATGTGTTTCTATTTTAATTGTTGTTGTTTGTAGTTCAATTTTGTTGTTGACGTTTCCTAATGTTGTAATAGGGTATAGGCCAGGAGGAATTATAGGATGGAGTTCTATAAGAGCCAAATTCACCTCTTTTTGAATCAAATCTAAATTGCACCTAATTAATTTAGATATTTTGAAATTTTATGTAAGTGTTTGGAACATATTTCTAAGTTGGCTTAATAATTAATTAGAACTATTGGGGGTTGGTTTGATATAATTTTGTCAATTTGGGTGTCTAGGTAAAAGTTTACTTAAAATTTGAATTTAGGAAGAGGTTGTTTTGGGTGTTTAGAACTTATTTGTGGTAATCTAAATCACCTAACCTAAATTACTAATGACCTTACCTAGAAAGCTTCTAAAATGAAAATGAAGGTTAAAATAAAGTTTAGATCATTTTAGAATTTTGGCTAATTTTAATTCCAAATTTAAGGATATTAAATTGCCACTTAAAAATCAAGTTAGAAACTAATGTATAATTATCTAGACTAGTTTTAATTAACCATGAGATGGATTAGGAAAACTCATAAAATATATTAGGACTTGTCTAATTAGTTAACCACCAGTTAACTAAAATTGTGAATAGTAAGTTGTGATGAAATTGTGTATGTGAATGTTAACTTACTCTATGATAATTTTTAATTATATTTAATTATAAATATATCTTTATGTAATGTTTAAATCTTGTTTAAGGGCTGATTTTGGAATGGATTGATTTGCCCTCTTATTTTGAATTTTGCATGTTGGTTTTGCTTTGTGTAATGTTTCTTACCTTGTTGTTTTCTTGTGGGTTGGGAACACACATAGTTTTTCCATGTTAAGTTATCACACACCATCACAAGCATGCATACATTCATGTTTTAGTAGTCTTAGTGGTTTTCCCCCTCTAAATACGTGGTGGAGCTCGCCAGTAGTTGTGTCGTAAGGGCTTTCCAAACCAAATCCATTAGGACTTCTCTTTACTTGCATTATTGTTTGGCACCATGTGAGAGTTTGTTATTGAATTTTAAATCATAGAACAAGGTTGGTGGTGTTTTATTAGATCTCACTTATCTTGGGTCATCTTCATTGGTTTAATCGATGATTAATAAAACTTCAAAAATGAGATCCCTTTATGTAAACTTCTAAAATGAAGATCTACCTCAAAGTCCCTTTGGCGCATATTATATGAAATCCCTTCCTATGTCCTATATGTCTACATGTATGAATTTGTTTTCGTCATTTGAGTATTGTTGAGAATTATGTATAGCACATGCACTGTGTGCTCCCCAAACCCTAAGTGGTGCATTTGATAAGGGTACGGTTTAAAGTGGCGCATATGCGGATGAGTGGAAACCATATGGTTAATTTCCAAGCTAACTTCCCATATGAGCATGATGGAGGAGATATATGGAGGGCTGGAGAGGACTTTTATTTATGTTTGTTATGCTTCGTCGATGGATAATTCAGGCATTTATGATACATATATTTGTTTAGAGGGTACTTCCTAATTGGCCAATCGGACGGCCTCTCATATATCCCCTTTGTGAGATATTTTTTACTGGAGTGTGTTTGATATAATTAAATGGGTGTTCTCATACTCATTTGCTAGTTTTGTTCACTTTTCCTTATTAGTTATTTTAGGACTCAGTGACACTTGTTATTGACGCGTTTTTGTATTATATATGTAGGTGAGGTTCTTTGGCATTGGCCCCCATAGCTGCTCAAATCGGCAATGGTTCATGTGGCGGTGGCTTGTGTGCTCCTTATTGGTTTTTGGGAGTACTCGAGCTTTTTGTGATCATTGGCCCTCCTTATGTGTTGTGTATGATATGTATTTGTATTTGAAGGGTTCATATGAACTATGTCAGTTATGTATTCCATTTTTGTTGACTTGCTATGAGATAGAGTTGTTTGGACAATGGTTATGTTTCGTGAAGTAAACTTGATTGAAAGTGGAAAACTCTAGGGTATGCAAGTCTAGCAGGTTTCTCCAAGCCCTAGAGTCTTAGAACGTTACAAATAAAATATTGAAGTACGAACGCTTTTAAAATGTGATATTATTGATGTGTTGTTATGTTTATTAGGTGAGTTGTGTCCAATGTCTATTTACGGGGAAACTCCGTCAAATTTTTCGTAAAAATATAAGTTTCGTTTATAAATGAGATCTTATTGCTCATATAGGACTTTCATTTTTGTTGAGCCCCAACCGTAGGTATCATTGCATGCATATCATTAGTTGTGGTGTTGTTTTTGTCTTTTTTACACTGATGTCTTTGTTTTCTTTTCTTTTTTTTCTTTTTGCTCTTCTTCTTGACTACCTCAAACATGTTTTCAATCCATTGGGACCCATTTTAGGTTAAAGGTAGATGCCTACCTTCAATGTAAAATGATGTTCGTGTAATTCCTTATTTTGGTTCAGTAGGTGATTCGAATTGAGGTGTTACATTAAAGCCCTTCAAATAATTGACTAAACAGACCTGGTTCCACTAAGTGAAGTCTTTGCACTCATTTGCGGCACACCCCCTAGGATAAACAAACCTTGTTTCACATATTCTTAGTATCATTACACAACCTAGCCTACATGATTGTGCAAAAATGTTTTGATATATATAAATGGAATAACTTTAACACCATGATCATATGCAAATATAATTCACACTTCATTTATACTTTCATAGGTCATTCATTCATTCCTAATCATATCAAGATCAACATAATAAACATCATATTATATATATATATATATATATATATATATATATATATATTAATCTTTAGAAATAACGTAACTTACCACTTAGACATTAGCCATATATTATTCGGATAAACTGGTTATAACTTTACATCACACGTGCTATCAACTGATGCTTTTGTTTGGCGTCTCTGTTGTGCTCCCTGCTCTGGCTAATATGGCCTCGAATGTTGCTCCCTCTGGTCAACATCTCAGCGAGATCGAATAGCCAAGATTTACTCAGCTTCACTTGCGGCTCGCACTACTTCTCCAAAAGTAGCAAATCTTCATTTGTACCTCTGCCAACCGTGCAATGGCACTACGATGGCTCCTGCTATGGCAGCTTACTGAGTCTAGCTCACTGGGATTTCCTAGCGGTGGCATGGCTCTAGATTGGCTAGGCACCGCCTCGCTATGAACATGAGTAGGGCTAGCCTGTATGGGCGATGGAGTCCTATTCTAAGTGCTTCAAGTTCTTACCATGATTACCCCTACTCACTGATCCAATCCTGAAAATACTGCCACACTACCCATTGATGAGAAATCTATAAATCAAAGACAACAAGGATAGAAATATATACCTGCCAGCTGGACTTGTATGAAAATATCTTCCAACTAAATCAATTCACCCATGAAACAACCCAAAAATGTCACCGAAAACTGAACCGTTCGTCAAACTACTTATTTCGGTTAAGCCGACCTGAATCTCCCCACAGTGTCTTAAAATGGTAGTGCAAGTATATAATACGTGAATGGGATGCTTGAATTCTAACGTGGCCGTACGTGCATGCAATGATATACAATTATGCATAAATAGAATAATCGTGAAAACAAGTTTGAGAATAAATAATATTTAAATAAAATAAAATGGACCAAATCTTTTCTAAATGTGCAATTATAAATATTTATATCGATATAATTCCAAAACATGACATTTTTATTTCACTTTCATTCTAGTTTCATTCCACAGGCTAAATGTTCATAGCATGTCACAGAATAATCTAAAACAATCTCATCATTCGCACAGCTTAGAAATCATCATTTCCATTCATTACGTGAGGCAAGTTCATGTGTGCAATGGCTTTACTACTCCTCCACAGTCCTGACAGCGCTCAGTCCTCGAGATTCTCACCTATATATATAATAGAAATTGTCAGGTTACCGGTCCAAAAAATAACTAATATCAAACTGGCACAGGTCCTGTTAAATAAAAATCTTATATACTTCCTCAAGAACTCTCACAAGGGCAGTAATGGGAATCGTCGCCCTCAGGCGGCAGCGTCCCCTTTCCATATCTTTCTCTTTCCATAAGATTCTCTATCCTTGGCCATTCAAACTATCAAAATCATTGTCATTTATCTCAGCCCTATACATCCTCCGTATTACTCCTGGCCCTGAATACAGGGGCCGAGTACTCTTAGACATGCGCCTTCAGTACCTTTTTTACCACAAATCTAGACATGCGTTGCATAGCAGTACCTGTAAACCTTCACACTTCTCCGGGTTTGAGGAACTCAAAGGTGGAGTTGTCAGGATCCCTCAGGAATGGAGTGGACGCTCACCAGTTCCAAAGCCTGCTTTGACAAGCACACGCCTTATCTCAAGACGTGGTCATCAGTTTCCTCCATCACATATCTCACTGAAAATGAGAAAACAATGTGTATGTGTGTGTGTGTGTAGGGAATTATATAATATAGGCCCGAAGGCAACTTGTGGTGGATTTGTCTTCGAAAATATGCTTGAGGGATCTCATCTTCAAAGGTTATTAATTTGGAAATATGATCGGCTAAATGGCCTGTGTAGAGTGGGATACGATAAAACTACCATTCGACATGTCCTCTTTCCTGTTCTAAAACAAAACACGATAGAATGAGACAAAAAATAGAGAGCGAGTCCTAAACGGACCTGGTAGAAGCTCCAAGCATGTCCACGCACCTAGGCAGTGAGCTCTTACTCTGTACCTACACATCAAATCTAGAAGCTAATGCCCACTAACTAAATGATGCATCAAACTTATCATAATATATCACACATACAATACAATCATCATCTAATAATAGTCAAACAATTATCAATGTAAAAATATCTCATCCTATTCATCCCAATTTTATTACATTTTTTCTAAATTACGCTGCAATTAATTAGCATGCTCAAATTTAATTTACTCAATTAGATCACTAACTATCAATCAAATCATACAAATTATCACTTCATTCACAATCAGACATTTATCACAATAGTTAATCATTCCTAATATGTTGTGCTAATAAATATCAATTTAAATAATTCAAAAAAGTCTATACCTAATCGTTAGTCACACGGCAATGGCGACAAAGTTGTGGCCAGCTTAAGTGAGGATTGTGGGAAAGAGGGAAGGAAGAAAAAGAAGAAGGAAGAAGTTGGGTGAAAAGGATGATGGTGGTTGAATGACAGAAGTGTGGAATATATATATAATGTCAGGGTGAGAAAACAAATGGTCGTTTAGAAAAATGAATGGTCGTTTAGAAAAACGAATGGTCGTTTAGAAAAATGAATGGTCATCTAAGAAAAATGAATGGTCGTTTAGAAAAACGAATGGTAGTCTCGTAAATAAAAACTTGACTCGCCTCCGACACAAGTCAAAAATAATACTAACTCGTAATAAAAATCCCATAAAATATAATACACATCAATGGCATGCTCTACAAGTAATAACCCACCCAAATTACTCGTAACGCGTCCTAATACGTTATTTGGCTTAGAAATAATTCTACGATTTAATTAAAATAAATAAAGAAAAATTTGGCATACTCTCATATATTTTGATAACTCATTCTGTTGTTGTCTTACTAGCGTTATCATTCTATACTTGGGCACACATGACTCTCATGATTCATAACACAAGACCGGTCTAGGCTCGGTACGCGTGTCTTGAAATTGACCCGACTGAAAATAACAGTCGAACCGACAGGTTCAAACTATAAAACCCTGACTCAAATCACGGATTTTACACGGGCCATAGAGCGTAATGGTATTAAGAATTTAGACCAATATTACCATGATAATATATAATGAATGTCATTTATTATTAACTAATTTAATTAATAATTTAATAATTTTCTATCACAATTATGCCCATAATAAATATTATTAAGTTACATTTTTCTTGTTTATAAAACCTTTTTCTATGATTTAGGAAGCATTTAGATGTGTTAAATATAGGTTTGTATAGATAATTATAGTTTTCAGTTAATTTGGATTCAAATTTGAAAATGGATAATTTTATCCCTGACATAAATCAATCATTAAAATCCATAATATAATTCCGATTTAGATGATTCTTGATGAATTGGAAAACTTACTTTAAAAGCTACAAGTTATAGCTCGCATACTATCTCTAACTTCCAACGTATTGCCCTCTTTAATTCATATATCCACTTTGAACCATATTTATAGCAAATTTTTAATAATCTAAATATAAAACCTATCAACTTTTAAATTAAACATGGAAAAATCTTAACTTTTTCATGATTCGTATTCAACATATATCTAAACTTTAGATTATATTTTTAGACGTTATTTATATACAAAATTCGTAGTTTTCAACATAATTCTATCATATCATTATGAATTCAACATATTCTATCGTGAAACTATCATAAAAACATAAACTTTCATATGATCCATACATAAATAATTCAAACAAATCATACATCATAATTAATAGAATGCATGCATGATCTAATCTAAATTATATTTACCAATCTTCTCCTAGATGTTTTTTTAATGAAAACTTAGTCAAATCCTTGTTTTTTCTATTTTCTATGAATCCATCAAGGTTTCTTCACTAAAAAAAGACGACGAAGAGGGAAAAAGTAGAAGGGCTCCTAGAATTTTTGAAAAAATAAAGATCAAGGGTAAGGGAATAAGAAGTATTTATAGACATAAAGTTTTTTTCTTATTTCTTAATTTCCTTATTTTCCTATGTGTGTCTTCTTGTCCCATAGTCAGGTCTCCAAGTGATCATGTCCAACTTGGTTAGTCCACTTAATAAACTCAACTCATGTCTTCTAATACATTCCAATTTCAAGTCTAAGGATGACCTCTATTTGGAATAACTTATATTTTCAGACTAACTCATTTGATATAAATCAAACCCTTAGGCAATTTAATAAATATCTTTTGTCCATGTTATTCGAACATCTACATAACCATCCATTTGCCCATTTCATTTTTTGTATCATGACTTAGAGAATTTAATACGTTCCAACCTTACTTGAAGTGTGAAAAACTCTCATAGTGCAACTAGAAAATCTTGAACTCATTAAGACCATGGTTCAACCTGTACAACCATGCGCTCCTTAGGCATACATACTCTTAATTTGGACTTAGTCATTACTTAATCATATCCATTTTGTATACCATAATCTTCTTTATCCTATAACTCATGTCCTTGACTATTGGGACCTATTACAACTTCTTTGTTCATTAAGCCCATAATGACCTTTTCATATTTAAACATCAAATTTAAAACCCCATAACTTTCTTTATAGAATTCAGAATTAAGTGATTCTTAATACGTTGGAAAGTTTAAATTATCTACTTTTACCTCCTACAGTTTCAAAATTTATTACCATGTATCTGAAGAGATATAAATTTTTTAAGTTGGTGTATCCAATATGTCCTTTTTATGAACTTCGTAGAAACCTTGACTTATAATCCTCAATATATATTAATGCTTATAAATTGATTTATCGAACATAATAACAGTATTTGAAACACTCGTAATTATAATAAATAGGTGATCACTTTCGCAAAAATAATTTATTTACTTTACCCCCTTGGTGCATTGTATAAAAGACACAAGGATTGAGTGTGATAAGGTAGGTTCAATTCTTTGAAAAGTTTGTGGTTGTTTGGTGGATATGTGTGTCTGTATGTGTGTTTTGAGTAGATCGGGTGTGTGTTTGTGTGTATTAGATTATCTTCTAACAAAATTTAATCTCAAATTTATTTGTTGTCTAATTATTATAAGTGTCATGGGAGTCCTAGGGAGGAAAGAGCTTGGATAGTGGTGTTGGGCCCTTTGGGCCCCCAAAAGAGACATGAAACAACCAAAAGAGACTTGCAATAGTTATCACGACCTCTTTTAATTCAAAAGCTAATTTAAGGAATGAGGTTTACTCATTACCCTATATATATAAGTTATTAACTTCATCTTCGACCGATGTGAGATAAACCCAACAAGCTCCCCTTCACACATCGGGCTACTCCAAAATATCATCATCTGACAATCTCCCTTTCTGATATCAACTTCATCTTCGACCCGATGTGCGATAAACCCAACAATCTCCCCTTCACACATCGGGCTACTGCAAAAATATATCAACTTCATCTTCGACCAATGTGAGATAAACCTAACAATCTCCCCTTCACACATCGGGCTACTCCAAAATATCATCGTCTGACTTCGACCGATGCGGGATAAACCCAACAATCTCCTTCACACATTGGGCTACTCCGAAAATATCATCGTCTAACTTCGACCGATGAGGATAAACCCAACAATCTCCCTTCACACATCGGCTACTCCGAAAATATCATCGTCTGACTTCGACCGATGTGGGATAAACCCAACAATCTCCCCTTCACACATCGGCTACTCCAAAAACATCATCGTCTGACGATGTGGGATAAACCCAACAATCTCTCCTTCACACAACGGGTTATTCCGAAAATATATCAACTTCATCTATGATCGATGTAGGATAAACCCAACAATTTCCCATTCGTACATCGGACTACTCCGAAAATATCATCGTTTGACAATCTCTCCTTCATCAAACAGAACAACATATCATCACCTCAAATAATCAGGTAAAACCTATGAAGGAAACATCCACAAATAGTGTAGCAAACACTATCAGGTGAAACCTATAAAGGAAACATCCTCAATCGGTGTAGTAAAATACCACAGTTAACTGCACTCTGATACTACTGTTGAGTCCTTTGAGGTCCAAAAGAGACTTGAAACAACGATTGTTGGGCCCTTTGGGGCCCTAAAAGGGACCTAAAACAACCACAAGAGGCTTGCAATAGGTATAACTGGTATATTTTAATACAAAAGTTAGTTCAAGGAATAAGATTTTCCTATTAGTTTATATATAAATCATAAATTTTATCCATGACCGATGTGGACAATAAGTATATCCTCGAGAGCTCACCATAGATACACTCTCTTTATGAAATGTATTAACTTTAATAATATCATTAACACTCAGCCAAGCAAGTTGTTGCGTCAGTGCTAACAAGGTGCACAATGTACTTTAAAAAGAATTTTTCACTAAAAAGGAGAATATTTTTGATATACCAAGATCCAAGGGGTTGGAAAATTAGGTCTAATTACCAAAAAAAGGGAAAATATGACTTGTCAAAAAATAAAAAATTAAAATAGCTCAACCCAACACTATAAAAAGCAAAAACAACATTTTTACCTAGGGGTGGCCGACCAACTGCCGTCAACTAGCTCCGGCTACCCCTTAGCCTTGGGCAGCCAACCCTGGCCACCCTTCATGAAAAATAATTTTTAAAAAATATCATTTTGGGTTAGTTGTTTTTATTTTTTATTTTATTATAAAACCACCAAATGAGAGTTTTGTCAACATGATAAAAATTCCCATTTTTGACTAATTAGCTATGATTCTCCCACTATATTTTAATCTTAAAAATTATCCTCCCTTTTTGATAAAAACTCAAAAATGGTAAGGCACAACGAAAAATCTTTTCCCAAAACAATCTTCTTCTCTTAAAGCAACCCTCTAGTTTCCCATTCGCTCTTCATTTTGCCCAATCAAAAGATCTACAAAATAACCACTTATGCTGAGTCTTGTTACTTCCAAAAAATAATTTTAAGCATAAAAATGATATACTCCTCTAAAGATTCTTAAGATATTGAGTACCTAAGCGATAAAAGTTAATTTTGATTTTAAAAATTATTTGATAGAATATTTTTTCCCTCACCGCTTGAAAATATAAGTTATAAAGATAAAAGATATGATTAATATTTCATATATATAATTTGCTAGATTTGCATGTATTTGAAGAAGATAAAATCATACAGATGTGAAACTTTTCATTTTTCTTCGTAGAGCCACTCATTATCATCTTCATCATCAATGGGTTTTTTGTCATAGTTAAACGTTTCATATTTATGAAGCTAAAGAGATACAAACAACCAACAAACAATAATATTGACATACATTACAAATTACCCCATACAAGAATGATGGGTAAATGTATTTTCTCTTCATCCCCTCTTAACATATTCCAAACCTCAAATAGTGGAGATTTAAGGGATGGAGATGGAGAAGCAAGTTTCCAGTAGAATCGCGATGTGGAATTCGAACAGATAGCATGTTCAAAATGTTTGGAGTTTATATTTACATCAATAATAAAGACACTTACCAAATTTACTATAAGTGATCCACTATCAAGCTGAAAATCCTTTTCCAACCGAGCTATGAAGGTTTAGTGGGATCCTGTCACAGGCTTGTTTTGAGACTTCAGCCATAGTGTCAATCTTGATCCCCGCATTGCATATATTTGCTATGGATCGCATATGCTTCATGCCATATTGAGAAAGAGACCCGCAGTGAACTTCAAAAGTACGCACCTATACCAAGGATCCTATCAAGTCAAGAATTGCAAAAGGAAGAAGATAACATTTGATCAAATGAAAGATAATTGAAATTACCATTTTCTTTAGGCAATCCCAGTCACCTACTAACGCTTGTCCCTCAGGCCGAACAGTATTCAACACCTGGTCTCCCTTTTCCGACCCAAAAATAAGTTTTCCAATTAGTTCAATACTCTTATCTACATGCATACGATGGGCCATCACATCTATTAGTTGTCTCTGAGCATCAAGTTTCCTAGGGAGCCTTCCGCAGCTTTCCGGAACTGACAGAAAAAGAAAATTATGTAAACCTTGACATACAGCTGAATTCCTTACATGTTAATGACATTAAATTAGACGTACAAACTAACCTTATTCCAGTAGTAGACAAGATCAGCATCTCGTTGGTTCACTGATTTTGAAAATGTTGGTAATCCATTGTCATCAATCCAAGTATAATTGTCATTGGCAGGATTGGATCCAATATATAAGAACAAGTTTTCCTTATTCAGTTCTGTGTCCCCGTACTGCATAACGTGAGATCCAAAGCTGTATGTGTTATGGTTTGACGTCCTGTCTTTAACCTACATGTGGCCAAAAGAAAAGTATCAAACATTTGCGGGGAAGTCAAACCAACTCCTCTCTTCCTCTTCTAACACTTGTACCAAATAATCAAGTGTTGCAGGAAATTTTAAAAAAAATTCCCAGAAAAAATGCATCATAACAAAATAAAACCATGACAATCATTATTTACCAATGTATATTGCTGCTTCAGAGTTTCAAAATGCAGATTGCGCATGTCACTGCCAAAACAATCACAAAGAGGGCATACAAATGAGTAGTTAAACATTATACTAAGCATACAAGTTATTATCTTTTTTCTTTTTTTAACATAATGCACAGATTTAAGTGCTGGTAGATGACAAAGACGAAGAAGAAGAATGCACGAATAGAAGAGACTTTCTTGCCTGTCTTCCATCCAAGCAACGCTGTACAAATCCCCAAGGCAAGTGCCAAACTCTGGAGGACTAGTGAAATCTCCCGGACAATAAGTTCCCCAGCTGTTCTCCACAGCATTAGATGCAGTAGTTGCGTAGACATTTATATCTTCTGGAAGAAGACCTTCAAATATACTTCCGGATTCACATGCTTCAAGATAGAATACCTGTGGCATCACTCAAATCCGGTTCACATTTTAATTTTGATAAAATTGGTACCTTTTTCACTTAGTAATAAACCCATATTAACAAACCAAGCTTTTGTAGGATCCAGAAGCATGCTTCTTCTTCAACACCTCCACAAGGTCATCAGCATAAAGGTAAGGATAAGTTGGCATTCCTGAAAGTTCATATTAATAAGTAGAGAGGCTACAATGTGAAATCAGTAGATTCAACAAATGATACTTGGAACTCTAAAGAGGAAAGATGCTACAATAATTGAATGCTTTCAGGAAGAACACTTGCTACATCTTTCTGTGCTCCTTTAGCTAATTGAAGCAAGCTTTAACTTGATTAATTTACCACTTAAAAGAGAAAGATCATATTTACTTGGAATTAAGAGAGAAAATTTACTAACCAAGAACACCAGGACCTCCATGATCAGAATAGAATACAAATATACGGTCATTTGGGCCACTATCCACAACCTTCCCACTCCCACCAGATAGAGCAGTTTTGTTTCCAAGGAGAACAGCGAAAAAGTTGCCAACAGTGACATCATTTCCAACATAGTCCTGCAGCAGCTCAACCGAAGTCATCCATAAATATCTTGACCTTAAAAAATAGAGTTCAAATCACAATATCTTACTTTGGGAACCCCTGCATAAACATCACCACCCTGCGGATGATTGATGATAACACCAGGCCGAGGGTTATCTTCATTGTATGCAATGTCATCATACATGAAAACAATAATATTTTCATCTTTCAATCCACCCCTCTTCATGATTTGGTAGGCATGACATACATCAGCCTGGAAATAAAATTTTCCTAATGGTCAGTGCTCCGCGGATACAATATTAAATGAAAAAATTCACTCTTCTAATACGTAGACAGTAAGTCCAAAAACACCTCGGTAGAGAGACTACGGAAAGAAGTAAAGAATGAATTTAGTAAGACTATTTATATGCATGAAGAATGGAATAAAAAGAATTTATTTTGCCGTCAATTAGACAATGATTCATGATCAGAGTTACAAAAGCTATAAGATGGACAGTCTCTGCAAATTTGTAAAGTAATATTATACTGATTGACCCAACAAGTTAGGCAAATGATTGACAAAAATATACACTCTGTTCCAACACTTCAAGCACAAGCTTTCAAAGAAATCATTTTAAAAAGTAAACAAACCCATGGCTAAGAATCATACGCAACCAGATATTTAAGGGTGGTCCCAACCGTCATCAACCATACACGGGACTAAAGAGTATGCCGTGAAGAGTATAGTAAAAGGTTAGCGTTAAGTGATGAAATAAGTTAAGCACTAGCTATCATGCGTAGGAATTCAAACCACTCCCACAAACTGTCACATAATATCAATAAGACCCAAAGCTAATATACAACACATCATAATTAACCAAAAAAAAAACAGACTTGACAAAGAGCATCAACCTTCGAACTAAATTTCACAAACACAACAACCAATTGACAGGGCAGAAATCCAAAAAGAATAATTCGATGAACACAAATCGAATAATCTAGATATAAAATTTTCAAATAAGCATCAAACTATCTGACAAATAATAAAGCACCGCCCCCAACGCACTACCACTAATAAGAGATACACAACAAAACATCAAAATTGCAAAAAAAGCAGATACATAAACATTAACATAACATCACAAAAATCCAATCTTTTCTAACACCAAACAAACTATAAGCCCAAAAGTCAACACACATCTTCAATTCACCCACACCTAAAAAAATCTTTTTATTGCAAAAGTAATCGACCATAGCTCAAGATTTAATAAAACCAAGATAAACGCACCTGGTGCCGGTAATTGCCATAGCCGGAAGAGCCGGCGATGAGCACGGCCCACCGGGTACCGACGGAATCGTCGTCGCCAGCGCCGTCCGAGGGCAGGCGGAGGAACCCGGCGGCATCTAGGGACCGGCCGGCGAGGGCCGGGGAGGATGATAGGAGGAAGGCGAACGAGGAGAGAGAGAGGGGCTAGCAGGACCATTCTCGCCATTGTCAGACAGCAAGGTGGATGAGGAGGAGATGATGGAGATATACATGAGAGCGAGATTTACTAGCGAAGGATGGCGTGATTAGTAATTTACGAAAATAGGGCTAAAATATAATCAGATTATATTCAATTTGAAATGGTTACGAGTTACATTTGGGTTTTAAAATTTTAAACATATAATATATGCAAAAATATTTATAGGTTTGTAGCGATCTAATCCGGATTCGATTTGAATATATAATATTTATAAAATAATAATATTTAAAATAATATTTTTATTTTTATATTAAAATTTTTATTATTTATATTATTTTATTTAATCGGGTTAGATATCGATCGGATACCATTTTGATAAATTTGGATCAAATATGGATATGGTAAATAAAATATATATAATTTATGGATTTAAGTCAACTTGAATTTAGATATTTGGATCAACTCGGGTTCAAATATTTGGATTGGATACGATTAAATAGCCATATTCGATAAGAACCCATCTCTATTTGTTAGGATACTAGTAAAAAAATTTCATCAAAAGACATTTTATTTTATTTGTAGTAGTCTAACATGCTTACTTATCATTGAGTAGAATTATATAATTGAATTTTATTTAGTTCAAACTCAACTTTTAAAACTTCAAATTTGCATACAAGCTAAGGTGAACATCAAAGCCAAAAGGAAAATAGAAGACATAATATTATATCACAAAAATTCAATTTTTCTAAAACCAACCAACCTTTTTGGAAGAAAAGATTATCACTTTTTCAAAAAATTAATATTGTGTCTTACTACTAGCAACAAAATATTATCTTTTCACAAAAATTGCCGTAGCTCAAAATTCATTGAAAAAATAAAGCACAACAAGAAGGATAATTGTTAGTAGAGACTCGTAGTATCAAACAAATGCACATAATTCATAAGAAGTAACCAAGGTAAGATTAAAATTTGAATATCGGATGTAAAAGAACTAACGAATTATTCAAAAACCCTCACACATATTCAATTAAATTTACCATTATATTTTAGTGAATTAAGATCAACAAAATAGGGATAACTTTTGTTGGAAAAAGGTTGAAATGAATTTGGATATCCAATATCCATAAATGCAATTCGCATTCAACCTATTTGTCACCAATCGAAACTAATCTAATTCAAACTCTATTTTCTTATTATCAAACATATCAAAAAAATTTGAAACTTTCATTTTATTTATTCTATTTTTATTTTTATTTATATTTTTTTCAATTTCTTTTCATTGCATTATACTAATCAGGGCTAGGGATCTAATGTAGCATGTATTACATCAAACTCATTGTAGCATTTGTATGGTTGGCTTAAATCTTTTTAATTAAAAGAGATTAACTTAATTATCATAGCTAAATTTTTAAACACCTTAAATTAACAAAATTTAAGCCACTCCTATAGTGAGTTTGCTATAACATTTGCTATACAACAAATCTCTAGCTACTAATGGGATATTTCTTAAATTAACATACGTTAATGTATAAATACAATAAGTAAATATGCATGTTGTATGTGTTCCACCAATAAAACAAGTAAAATAAGTATGTAAAAGGTTATAAGAGTCAGGAGAAAAAGGAATGATGGGTAATAAAGCTAAAAATAAATATTAATCAGTATTTGCCTAATTTGGTTAACTTATGCTTCTTGGACCTTTATTTATATAAAATTCCTCATGAAAATGAAAATTGTCTGATTTTTTATATACGAGAGATTCACAGACATAGGCTGTAATTGGCAAGTGGCAACGGCAGCTTGTCTGTTTGCTACACTTGTCGTTGATGTATGAGTTGTTGGGAAGAATTGGCCGTTGGATATATATTTATTTTTTACAAATTAAACTTTATTAAGCTCAAGGAGCAAGCAGGCAGTGATTAGAATCAAACGAGAGAAACGGCTAATCCTAGCCTTACAAACAAGTTTAGGAGCGATCAAATTTCCTTGGGGAGGAAGCCAAAAGACACTAATATTAAACTTATTTGAGAAAGTGCAAATGTGATGAAAAGACACCTAAAGAAACTAAGTCCACGTTAAGCATGAACTCGTTGCAGGTATTGATAACTCTCCTAAGCAGTAAATAACATAATTAAAAAACTTTTTTTACTCCAAAATTTTTCGATTTAACTCCATTCCCTAGTTTTATAATTGACTCCTCAAGTCAAGTTATAAAAGCATAATATATTTTTTATAGATCAATTAAATTAATATTTTATGTAAATCATATGCTTGTTAATATTAAGTATTAAAAAAATAATATACAGTAATTTCATATAATTATTTATTACATAATTAAAATTTTAATATAAACAACTTCAAGCTTGCTTAGAGTCAATTCCGAGAAGTCCAAATTTTAAAGTTCTAAATTATGGTCAATAAAGACGGACTGACACAAATCACAATTTTTGACAAACTTTAGAACTCGGAGAATGGCCACTATTTGAACCCTTCGGGCTGAATCGCGAGTATGACTTGCATGCATTGCAAGAAGAACACGAGAATTAGTAAATTGAGCACAGCCCCGTCCAACAAGGGAAGAAGTGTGGTTATGGCTTGTATTTCATCGGTCGTTAGATATATGTTAGTCCTGATTGCAATGGATTCGGAATGGTGACAATATCGGGAAATCATGCTTCGTTCGACCTTTTTAACATATTTGGGTTTCGAATTTCCAATTTATCATGTCAAAGACAAAGCCTATTTCACTTATAAACTGGGGCTTTTAGACAGGAGATGGGCAAAATTATTAGTTTACAGTGTTAAAAATTTTGACTGACGTAAACAATGGCATAACACGTCGGAAGATTCTATTCCCACAAGATTTAAGTGGGATAATTCTTTCTTTCCTGGGTTAGGATATGGATTGGTACTTAGGCTAAATGATCTACCATTTGGCTAGTGCCAAATTGTCTCAATGAGATCTAGTTGGAATTGCTACCCCTATTAGATCTCACTGGTGCAAGGGTGTCCTGGCCACATATGCTTGAGAGCCTCCCTGACATGCCGCTAGCCATGGTTGGCTGCTAAACGAGTGAGCAAGCCAAATTCGACTTGTACTCAAACTCGATTTAAATAATTCGAAGTTTGTTCTATCTTAACTTGAAATCGAACGAGTTTTGAATATATATGGTCAAAATCGACTCTAATAGTTTTTATACTGTTGGAGCTTGACTCGAGCTCGAATACACTTAAACTATTTAATTTGGAGGAGCTCAAAACCAACTCGTTTAAGAACTCGAAATTAGCTCTTTTACGAGCTCAAAATTAGCTTATTTGGGAGCTTGAAACTAGGTCGTTTGAGAGTTTGAAACCAACTCAACCATAAGGTCGAAAATAACTCGTTTAAGAGAAAAATATCTAGCTATAAAGATTAAAATTAACAAAAATAGTCTATCAATATATTTATATAAACTATCTCAATAATAAAAGGTCTTTCCATGTTACAATCATGTTTTCATTTTTTTACAAAATACCTAAGACACCATATGTAAAAAAATAATAAAATCTAATTTTTAACCCATATGTAAAAAAATAATATAAAATATTTCATCTTACGGGTTATAAAAAGACCATGATAGAAAATTAAATAAAATAATAATATATTTTAATTATCATATAATTTATTTTAATACATTCATTTATTTTATATATTAATTAATTTTAATGAAATTAATATCAATTAATTTTATTTTGATGCAACACTTCTATATCATAAATTAAGCGGTTGCAAGTTTCTTATGTTATCACTTAACGGTATTAATTTCCCTAACAGCGCTAATTTTGAAAAAAATTAGGAAATATTTTTTATAAGGAAATGAAGCTAGAATTTAGGGGTAAATGATGATTTTAATTATTTTAAATGGCTAAGTAATGTTTATTTTTTATGTACAGTAAAATAAAAACTTGTCTGGGAAATTCTCAGGATCGTCACAATATCAGAGGAAGAAGACGATCGGGAGGAAGACTGCACTTCGGGAACGTCGGAGAACTCAGGCCACAGTTCAGGTAGAGGAGAACGGCGATGGATCAGGTAAGGTGGTCAGAGATAATGGCGCCAGTCGGCAAAAGCGGCGGTGGCGGCCAAAAGAAGAAAGTGGTCAGGAAGAAGATTGCACTTTGGGAATGCCGGAGAACTCAAGCTGCGGTCCAGGCAAAGGAGGGTGGCGATGGATCGGGAAAGGTGATCGAAGATGATGGCTCTAGACGGCCCCAGCGGCGGCAGTGGCGGTGGCCAAAAGAAGAAGACGGTCGGGAGGAAGATTGCACTTTGAGGATGCCAGGGAACTTAGGCCACGGTTCGGGGGAGGACAGCCATGGATCGTGGAAGATTGCACTTCCTGAATGCTGGGGAAGTTAGGCTACTGTCCGGCGGAGGAGGCCAAGATAGGTCAGGGACGGTGGTCAGAGATGAAGGTTGCTGTTGGCAACAACAGCAGCGAGAGGCGCGGCGCGTCTATAAGTAGAGGTCGGCCGGCCCAGCCGCCCAAGAGAGAAGATGAAGCGACGCTTCGATTGGGGAGAAAATGAATGCAAGGGTAGTTTTGTAAATAAAATTTGACTCGTTCTTGACTCGTGTCAATAATAATAAAATAAATCCCAAAAATACTAAATAAAATCTAATAAAATGCTATACAATTAAATTGAATTAAGCCAATTTAAATTTCTTGATATTGTTTTAAAAAATATATAATTTTCTTTGTTTGATTTCTATTTTGTGTATATTTGTTGGGTATTTATTTTTGGATTTGGTTTAGTGCTTTCCTTTTTTTATGTAAGTATTTTTCATATCATGTTTTAACAAACATAGAAGAAATTTTTAATATAAGTGTGCATCCTCTATTAATATTTTTTCTTTTCATATAATTATGTGATATTTTTTATAGATAACTATTAACTAGATAAGCCAATAATGTATGAAAGAACCTTTTGGAAACCATGAAGGAAGGAGACGATTGGAAATTCGAGGTTGGGAAGAATCCAAATAAGTGTATTTTAATGAAAAATTATATCCCCTGTCATATTTTTAAATGTATTTTAAGTAAGCAAGTGATATTATGTATATTATTATATTATATTATCGAGTCGAGTACAAGTCGAACTACGAGTCAAACGTGAGTTGAGTACGAGTTGAGCTACGAGTCGAGTTTGAGTCGAGTTCGAATTATAACCAAGTTGCGTCAAATCAAACACTACATTTCTCAAACTCAGCTCGTAGGATTTGAGTTTGAGTCAAATTTGAGCTCGATAATTTAAATATTAAGTTTTGAGGTGAGTCGAACGCTAAATACTCACAAGTTAGCTCGCTCAATTAATATCCCTACATTTATATTTTTTATAAATGGTAGGGCAAGGATACTTTTATCCAAAATCAACCGAAACTTCCCTAATTTATAACTGAAGTATGTTTTGGCTTTGATCTGATAAATCGATACCGCGGTGCCCTAATATGTGAAAAACTCAACTTAGCTTGTTTAGGATAAATTTTATTTTATTATTAGTTTTTGGACGAGTCGCACTTGCGGGCTCCTACCAGCCCTTTCACGCAGTAATCAATCATTACTCCTCGGGCATAATTCTCACGTGGTCCTACAGTTTTGTATATAGTAAAAACTTCATATGCAGCTACGGGTAGCTTACATGAGCTAAGCTCTTAATTTGACTTTTTTAACGTATTTTATTAAATAATATATATATATATATATAAGTAAAGTCGATAAGATTTTAATATGTTTAATGTCGATTATACTATTTTTGATATTTTTAAAAGATACACAAATTAATAGATATTTTAAAATTAATTTTTATTATATTTATTTTAATAATTAAGATAAAATGATTAGAAACAATAAATTGTATTAAAATTTTATAATTACCCTTATTATTTATTATTTTATTTATCTATGTAATTTTTATATTATGGAACCTACCAATTTATCATTAAGTAATGGAAGTGCTAATTCTTATCCATATAAAATTGAAGTTATAATTTCAAATTTCCGTGGTAGAAGATATTGTGCTCATTTAAGTCCAGTACTACATGAACGCTCAATCTTGATGTGAGAGATTATAACCCAATGTCTTTGTTTGGGTGCTTTGTTCGTTTCCATTTTTTGAGGTATAATTGTTGCATATCAAATTGAGACCAAGTTCCTTTAAAAAAAGACCAAGATTGGCCAGTAGGAGATTTTCTCTCTTTTTTTTAAAAAGAATCTCCCCATAGGAGAATCTTTCATTTTTTATTATTTTTTCAAAGAAATTAAAAAGGGGAAGTAAGGAAACATCTTTCAAATACTCGCAAGCATTCACTATCTTTGGGCTCAATAATCAGTCTTGCAATGCCTATGATTGAAACATGAAAAGTCTGCTTTGAAAAAATAATGTAAAATCCTAGCAATCATGCTGCTTTTTTCCAAGCAATCATACTGTTTTATTCTTGATGTAAAAAGAATTTGGCCATTTAAAAAAAATTGGAGGGAGCTACAAAAGCGAGTGGTGAATTTGGCTCAATCTATCTCCGGATCAATTTTTATGTATTTTACATTTCTTCCATGCCCACCAGATATTAAGTGGAAAAAAATTGTTGATGTATTTTGGATGCGTGTCTTGATTGAGTTCAATATTTGTGAAAAAGTGATGGCAAGGTCGATCCAAGGTGTAAAATCGAGTCATGAAGTTTGAAGTGTCGATATTAATTTATTCAATCCCAAACTCACAAGCATTAATCACAGGATCAAGATTCAATCGATACATCTTGATATATACATCTTAGAGTGTGTTAAAAACTAGCTGTTTACATTTTCTATTTTTATCTATGTGATGCATATTATTTGTAGAATTTGTTTCAAACAACTAGTTCATTTGATGTCTTAGAGTAAAATTATTCTTAGACATGTAGGATGAAAGTCTTCACCGTTGATGTGACAAGCCACAGAATCCAATCTAACCAGCAAATTAAATGGGATGATTTGAACCTTTTTTTTAGCAAGCAAACTAATATTGAATTAAATTATCAAAAAAACGGGATTCAGTGTTTGGGATTAAAGTACGTGCACTCTACCCTGTTCAACAACCTATTTACACTCTTGAACTAGCCGGAGTGCTATTTATATCTAACCCATTTATATCCGGTTTACAAAATAATTTTGAGTAGGATTTGAATTTGGA
>JAURVB010008279.1:0-23928 GCA_033002965.1 Piper betle | reverse complement strand
GGGCATAATTCTCCACGTGGTCCTACAGTTTTTGTATATAGTAAAAAATTCATATCAGCTACGGGTAGCTTAAATGAGCTAAGTTATTAATTTGACTTTTTTTTAACGTATTTTATTAAATTATATATATATATATATATATATATATATATATATTAAAAGTAAGGTCGACGAGATTTTGATATCTTTAATATTATTATCATCTATTTTTTAATTTTTAAAAGATACACAAATTAATAGATATTTTGAAATTATTTTTTATTATATTTATTTTAATAATTAAGATTAAATGGTTAGAAACAATAAATTGTATTAAAATTTTATAATTACCCTTATTGTTTATTATTTTATTTATTTATGTAATTTTTATATTATGGGACCTACCAATTTATCATTAAATAATGGAAGTGCTAATTCTTATCCATATAAAATTGAAGTTATAATTTCAAATTTCCGTGGTAGAAGATATTATCCTCATTTAAGTCCAGTACTACATGAACGCTCAATCTTGATGTGAGAGATTATAACCCAATGTCTTTGTTGGGTGCTTTGTTCGTTTCCATTTTTTGAGGTCTAATTGTTGCATATCAAATTGAGACCAAGTTCCTTTAAAAAAAGACCAAGATTGGCCAGTAGGAGATTTTTCTCTCTTTTTTTAAAAAAAGAATCTCTCCATAGGAGAATCTTTCATTTTTATTATTTTTTTCAAAGAAATTAAAAAAGGGGAAGTAATGAAACATCTTTCAAATACTCGCAAGCATTCACTATCTTTGGGCTCAATAATCAGTCTTGCAATGCCTTTGATTGAAACATGAAAAGTCTGCTTTGAAAAAATAATGTAAAATCCTAGCAATCATGCTGTTTTTTTCCCAAGCAATCATACTGTTTTATTCTTGATGTAAAAAAGAATTTGGCCATTTAAAAAAAAATTGGAGGGAGCTACAAAAGCGAGTGGTGAATTTGGCTCCAATCTATCTCCGGATCAATTTTTATGTATTTTACATTTCTTCCATGCCCACCAGATATTAAGTGGAAAAAAATTATTGATGTGTTTTGGATGCGTGTCTTGATTGAGTTCAATATTTGTGAAAAAGTGATGGCAAGGTCGATCCAAGGTGTAAAATCGAGTCATGAAGTTTGAAGTGTCGATATTAATTTATTCAATCCCAAACTCACAAGCATTAATCACATGATCAAGATTGAATCGATACATCTTGATATATACATCTTAGAGTGTGTTAAAAACTAGCTGTTTACATTTTCTATATTTTATCTATGTGATGCATATTATTTGTAGAATTTGTTTCAAACAACTAGTTCATTTGATGTCTTCGAGCAAAATTATTCTTAGACATATAGGATGAAAGTCTTCACCGTTGATGTGACAAGCCAAGAATCCAATCTAACCAGCAAATTAAATGGGATGATTTGAACCTTTTTTTGATGCAAGCAAACTAATATTGAATTAAATTATCAAAAAAACGGGATTCAGTGTTTGGGATTAAAGTGCATACACTCTACCCTGTTCAACAACCTATTTACACTCTTGAACTAGCCGGAGTGCTATTTATATCTAACCCATTTATATCGGGTACAAAATAATTTTGAGTAGGATTTGAATTTGGACTTTTGGATGCATAATATATTCTACCCTTTAACAAACTGAGTATGGGAGCGTAGGAATAGGTCTCCTGTGGAGAGGGCTAAGATTCTTCTCAATGACTAAGATCCTCACAAATTTTGGGTTGAGGCTATCAACACTCTATACTACATAAACAATATATGCTTAATGAGACCTATGTTTAGTAACACCATATATGATTTTTACTATGGTAAATTCCTTTAATTTTTCACTTAAGAATTTTTGTCATTGAATAAAATTAACATTTGTTTATCTATTTTAAGTTATTCACATATGAGATAAAAATATATTTATGTTTTTCAATTTTCATTTTATTTATTCTATTTTTATTTATTTTATATTTATTTTTATTTTTATTAATTTTTTCAATTTCTTTCATTACATTATACTAATCCGGGCTATGGATTTGATATAGCAAGTGTTACATCAAACTCGTTGTAGCACTTTCATGATTAGATTAAATCTCTTTAATTTTAAAAGGTTAATTTAATTATTATAACTAAATTTTTAAACACCCTAAATTAAAAAAAATTAAGCCAATCATGCAAGTGCTAGAGTGAGTTTGTTGTAGCACTTGCTATACAGCAAATCTCTAGCCACTAATTGGATATATCTGAAATTAACATACGTTAATGTATAAATACAATAAGTAAATATGCATGTTGTATGTGTTCCACAAATAAAACAAGTAAAATAAGTATGTAAAAGGTAATAAGAGTCAGGGAAAAAAAGGAATGAAGGGTAATAAAGCTAAAAATAAATATTAATTAGTATTTGCCTAATTTGGTTAACTCATATTTATTAGACCTTTATTTATATAAAATTCCTTGTGAAAATGAAAATTGTCTGATTTTTCATATACGAGAGATTCACAGACATAGGCTGTAATTGGCAAGTGGCAACGGCAGCTTGTCGGTTTGCTACACTTGTCGTTGATGTATGAGTTGTTGGGAAGTATTGGCCGTTGGATATATATATTTATTTTTTACAAATAAAATTTTATTAAGCTCAAGGAGCAAGCAAGAAGTGATTACAATCAAACGAGTGAAACAGCTAATCCTAACCTTACAAACAAGTTTAGGAGTGATCAAATTTCCTTGGGGAGGAAGTCAAAAGACACTAATATTAAACTTATTTGAGAAAGTGCAAATGTGATCGAAGACACCCAAAAAAATAGCATGAACCCATTGCATGTATTGATAACTCTCCTAAACAGTAAATAACATAATTTTTAAAAAATTTGATTCCAAAGATTTTTCAATCATCTCCATTCTATAGTTTACCGATTCAAACTCTATTAATGACTCTATACTAATTAATTTTATAATTAACTCATCTAATCAAATTATAAAAGTATATTATATTTTTTATAGATTAATAAAATAATATTTTAAAATAATATAAATCATATACTTATTAATTTTAAGTGTTAAAAAAATAATATATAATGATTTTATATAATTATTTATCGAGCCTGCTTGGAATTAATTTCGAGTCGGCTCCACACAGTCAGTTAAATCCAAATTTCAAAATTTTAAACTATGGTCAATAAAGACGGACAGACACGAAATCACTTTTTTTGACAAACTTTAGAACTCGGAGAATAGCCACTATTTAAACCCTTCCGGCTTAATCACACGAGTCTGACTGCATGCATTCCAAGAAGAAGACGACAGTTAGCAAATTGAGCAAAGGCCCGTCCAACAAGGAAAGAAGTGTGGTTATGGCGTGCATTTCATCGGTCGTTGGATATACGTAAGTCCTGATTGCAGCGGACTCCGAATGTTGACAAGATTGGGAAATCATGCTTCGTTCGAGCTTTTCACATATTTGGGTTTCAATTTCCAATTATCATATCGAAGACAAAGCCTATTTCAATTATAAACTGGGGCTTTTAGACCGAATATGGGCAAAAATATTTTTTATTTTGACTGACGTAAACAATGGCATAACACGTTGGGAGACTCTATTCCCACAAGATTTAAGTGGGATAATTCTTTCTTTACTGGGTTTGGACATGGATTGGTATTTAGGCTAAATGATCTACCATTTGGCTAGTGCTCAATTGTCTAAATAATATCTAGTTGGAATTTCTACCCCTATTAGATCTCATTGGGGCGAACCTGTCCTGGCCAGATATGCTTGAGAGCCTCTTTGACATACCGCTAGCCACGATCGGCAGCAGTATATATACATTTTTACAAATTGTAGGGGTGAGGATAGTTTTGTCCAAAATTAACCTAAACCTCCCTAATTTATAACTGAAGTATGTTTTGGCTTTGATATGATAAATCAATAACTCGGGGCCCTAATATGTGACGTAGCTTGTTCAGGATAAATTTTATTTTATTATTAGTTTTTGAATGAGTCGCACTTGCAGTCTCCTTGCAGCTCCTTCGCACATTATAATCAATCATTATTACTCCTTGGGGATAATTCTCATGTGGGTCCTACGGTTTTGTATATATCGAAGACTTGATGTCAGCTATGGGTAGGTTACATGAGCTAAGTATTTATTTTGGCCTTTTTTAACAAAATTTATTAAATAATATATATATATATATTAAAAATAAAGTCGATAAGATTTTGATTTCTTTAATATCATTATCACCTATTTTTTAATTTTTAAAAGATACACAAATTAATAGATATTTTAAAATTAATTTTTATTATAATTATTTTGATAATTAAGATAAAAGGGTTAGAAACATGGAATTATATTGAAAGTTTAAAATTACCTTTATTATTTATTATTTTATTTATTTACGTAATTTTTACATTGTGAGACTTACTAATTTACTCAAAATAAAAAGTATAGCTCATATCAAGCTTTACAAGGTGTAGATCATGTGTACGGTGCTCATCACATATTGTTTATAGTCCTTACTTGATGTGCTCACTAACTAGGTAAACATCTATGCAATAGTATTATATATTTGAAATTTATTTTTGTAAGATAATTCATAAAATTTGCCTCACAACCAATATTTATCAAAATTAAGTTCAAGTATATTAATGAGGTTGTACTTAAATTTCGATTGACCACTTTTAAAATAATAATTATATCCCCGTCAATTTACACTTGAATTGGATTGTTACATGTGTATCAGAGTTAATCCAAAGCCATATTAAATAGTAGGATGTGCTACACACAATTTAGGTTTATGAGGCGAGGAAGGCGTCTAACTTTAATGCTAATGGTGCCCATCAAATTAAGTAAGCCAAACTAAATTCTGCTTTATTTTAAATTAATTTATATTTACCAATATGAGTCGAGCCTATTGGCAACGAGCTAAAATTAGGTTTAAAAGTATTTATCTACCTTTTTAAAAACATTGTTTTCTTATTCAAATTCTCATTTAAGTCCTGTGCTACATGAACACTCAATCTTGATGTGAGAGACTATAACCCAATGTCTTTGTTGGGTGCTTTGTTCGTTTCCATGTTTTGAGGTCTAATTGTTGCATATCAAATTGAGGCCAAGGTTCCTTAAAAAAAAAAGATCAAGATTGGCCAATAGGAGATTTTTCTCTCTTTTTTTTTTTAAAAGAATCTCCCCATGGAAGAATCTTTCATTTTTAATATTTTTTTCAAAGCAATTAAAAAAGGGGAAGTAATGAAACATCTTTCAAATACTCAAAAGCAGTCACTATCTTTGGGCTCAATAATCATGTATTACAGTTTGGACTTGACGGCCCACCATGTGGCCCAATGAGATTTCTGATTTTGCAACGCCTTTGATTGAAACATGAAAAGTCTGCTTTGAAAAAAATAATGTAAAATCCTAGCTATCATGTTGCTTTTTTCTTCCAAGCAATCATACTGTTTTATTCTTAATGTAAAAAGAATTTGGCCATTTAAAAAAAAAATGGAGGGACCTACGAAAGTGAGTGATGAATTTGGCTCCAATCTATCTTCGGATCAATTTTTATGTATTTTACATTTCTCTCATGCCCACCGGATATTAAGTGGCAAAAAATTATTGATGTATTTTGGATGCGATGTCTTGATTGAGTTCAATATTTGTGAAAAAGTGATGGCAAGGTCGATCCAAGGTGTAAAATCGAGTCATGAAGTTTGAAGTGTCGATATTAATTTATTCAATCCCAAACTCACAAGCATTAATCACATGATAGAGATTGAATCGATACATCTTGATATATACATCTTAGAGTGGGTTAAAAACTAGCTGTTTACATTTTCTATTTTATCTCTGTGAATCATATTATTTTTAGAGTTTGTTTCAAATAACTAGTTCATTTGAAGTCTTTGAGTAAAATTATTCTTAGACATATAGGATGAAAGTCTTCACCGTTGATGTGAAAAGCCAAGAATCCAATCTATCCAGCAAATTAAATGGGATGATTTGTACTTTTTTTTTCGAGCAAGCAAACCAATGCTGAATTAAACTATCAAAAAAGGGGATCCAGTGTTTGGGATTAAAGTACATACACTTGCTACCCGGTTCAACAACCTATTTACACACTTAAACTAGTGAGAGCGCTCTCAGGTGTCCAACCCGTTTATATCCGGTCCAAAACAGTTTTGAGTAGGATTTGAATTCGGACTTTTGGATGCATAATATATTCGACCCTTTAACAAACGGAGTACTTGAGCGAAGGAATAGGTCTCTTGTGGAGAGAGCTAGGATTCTTCTCAATGACTAAGATCCTCACAAATTTCGGCTATCAACACATTATACTACATAAGCAATAGATGTTTAGTGAGACGTATCCTTGGTTACACCATATATGAATTTTACTACGGTAAATTCCTTTAATTTTTCACTTCAGAATTTTTGGCTCTAAATAATACATACATAATACAAAGGATCAATTAAGAAAAATTGATTAAAAGAACAAAATGAATTTTTCTTGGTTATTCTCTAAATAATGCATCATATAGAGTGTATAATCTTGAAATTTTGTATGTAGAAGAGACCTCCAATGTTATTTTTGATGAGGCCAAATTTACCAAAAAAAGTAGAGATTGACTATGATGAGGAACACGAATACGTAGTCATAAAGATATCTTATTACGACTAGTCCGTTCCGAGCCACAAGCCAAGTATTACTATATGAAACTAAGTATCTCATAAATTAATTTTCTATTAATTTTTAAGATTTTAAATAAACCCATGATATAAAATTTAATATAACAAATGCTCGGGATAATCTAAGCCCCATAAACCGAACCGAAATCTCACTGTCATTCAAACAATTTAAAAATATAATAACGAATAAGAAAAAAAATTCAAAAGTCTAATAACAAAGTCTTCTAGTTGTCTCAACTCTACCTATCCTTCCATGCTCACACTTGCGGAGGTGTCCCAACTCTACCTATCCATCCATACTCAGACATGTGGCAGCAATTTTGTGTTAGTGATAAAAACACTATGTCATAAAATTACAAAAAATAAGTTAATATATTTTACAATATCATTAATTAAACCTTTTAGTGATTATGATCTTATGCCAAGCTTTTACTATGCGAAGAGGGTGAACACCCATCGAGTTATAATTCCATGTATGCGCGCGCACACTACGTGGCCCACGGCCTGTAGTTATCAATATTTCTCATTGACTCACCCTCTCGGTATCACAAGTGTATAATGAGTCGTCTTGCCCCACTGTGCCCTGTCACCCCTTTCGGCATGGGGGCATGCATTTATTCTTTCAAGTAGTTTAAGGGTGCAGCCCTGTGTCGGACTGAGTCAATTTTTGACACCAATTGTACTCAGTGCATGTTGATCGAATGTGGGATCAGGGCGACAAAGGCTCCCAAATATGAATATATAATATTTCGAGTAATTATACAAACCTGGAATTTTGATGAAGCACACTGCAACTACAGCACACGATCCTAATATGAATGAAACTTCTCTAAAGTTTTCCCTTTGTGAACCAAATGTGCTTACAAACTATCAAGATGATGTTTTATTTAACGTTAACAAAATTCTCTTTTATATAGAAGAATATATGTAGAATTGAAGAAGTCACTATATTAAACTTTTATCAAAAAGAACATAATCACATATAACTATATTAAACACCAACCATTTATGTGATAATAAAAAGTCAAGAAAAACTAACTATTGAGTTAATGCGAATGAGTGTCAACTCGCACTCACAACTCTCAATCAAAAAATTCAATAAATAATACTTATTTAAAACCATCCATAAATATCATCGTACCGATACACTAAAAATCATAATTGATAATTTATGATATTGATTCACAAGAATTAATTTAATTAAATAATATTTAAGATTATTTTAAGATTTACAAAACCCTAAATAAAATAACCTAATTATAATCGAGGTTTTACAATCTCCCTAGCTTGGGAATTTTCGTCTTCAAAAATATAATAAGGAGGAAAAATCGGGGTTTTACAATCTCCCAGTTTAGAAATTTTTGTCCTTGAAAATTTATTAGAGTCATAAGAGAAAATTACTCGTTCAACTACCTTCTTTCTTTTCCCATCTTAGGCATTTTTTACATATGCGTTGGCATATTGTATCTAGCTCTATAGAAGTTAGTTTAAATATCTTCACATTTTCTTATAAAAGTTCTTTTTGAAAAATCACGATTTACAAAAAAAAAAGTCACTTCTACTTTGTGATGGTTGATCACGTGAGTCAATTTGATCTAGTTATTTACTACTTCTAGATCTTAAAGCCAAATTGTTCGAGGACACTTCAAAAGTTGATCCTCTATTGCATTTGAGTAATCATTTTAAATTACTCTATATGTATCTTCATGCTTCATTGGTGTCATCACTTTTCATAAACCCATATCTTGTCACATAGCAAACTATAATTCATCGGTGTTTTTTTCTCTTGATTTAAGCATTGTCATTCATATGCATAGGTAAAGTGAGCCACACTATCCTACGACACTATCATCTAAATCGCATAAGTGTCTCATATACTCTCATTAGTTAAGTATCACATTCACTTAGCATGACACATAAGTGGCACATAGTCCCATACCAATGTTATGCTTTAACACACTTCTAAAATGTCCTCTAATGCAGAAGAAGCTTGTTAATATGCTAAAGATATGTCTCCATAAATCAATTATCTCTACGATACCTCGGGGTCTCATATCCTTCTAAAGTTCCATTTTAATTTGCCCTTCGACTTATAACTTGTTCCAGATCTAGAAGTCGCCACCTCAATCCCCACTAAGGAAATTTTAAATTTTCAACTCTTCAAAACATCCCTTCATTGTTAATATTATTGGCGTTACTTCATCTCTTTCTTCTTACCTTTATTATTATTATCATTATTTTTTTGTAATAAAAAAGTATGCATAACGTATGATATAAAGTGTCTCATCAACTTCTTCCACATTATTTTCAAATTATTTAAAAATTATCTAAATTTTCGTATCATCTAGTGGTCATTCTTCTTTAGCGTCTTCGACTTCAACCGCATAGAGCTTCGCCTTCCCCTGGTCTGTTGGTTGTGCAGGTGTCGGGTGGCGAATAGGAGCTGGTGCCTTACTCTTCTCGGGCTACTCCTGTTGTTGCTTCGGAGGCTGATGACACTCCATCTGCAAGTGTCCCGTCCTCCCACAGTTGTAGCACCTACGGGGCTCCCTGCATCTCAATAATGCATCTTGTTGCAATTAGGGCACCGTCTCAGCTGGGTATCCTCAGACTTCTTTTTAAGGTTCCCTTCTATGTTACCCTAGTGGTTCTCTTGTTGGTGTTCTACTAGCTTATTTTGGTTACTGACAAGGTTGGCATTCTTGTGCTATGAAGTAACATTCCCCTACTTCTGGGCATGGTCATACTCGAAGACAAACCTTGAGTAGTGGCCGAGTCAACCACCTCTATTATCGTACTCCTTGGTTCCATAGCAATCGTTCTCCTCAATTTTGGTTTCAATCCCCAAAAGAATTTGTTTGCTTTGGCCTTTTTGGTTGCCAGAATCCCAAGTGCAAAACATTCCAACTGTAAAAACTTCTTGGCATACTCCTAGGCTGAGTCCTCCCCTTGGACTAGGTTGGCGAACTCTAGTGCTTTCTTTTGGACAACAGGCATCAGAAAATATTGTCCATTGAATGCTGCCACAAAATATGCCCACATGATGGAAAGAGAACTCACGTCGATGAAATGTGGTTTTCTCCATGGACTTCCATGAGTAAGATGCTTCCTCTTGAAGCATGCATGTTCCCAATCTCACTTGATCGCTGTGGGACACAGAACAATGTAAAACTCGTGACTCGAGTCGAGTTTTACGTTACCAAACACTGTAACACCCCAAATCCGGTTCATGCTTGTGAGCCGAACCGGCATGTTACAAGCCCCGGTTAGAGTCGGCTAACTTGAACCTAACTCGTGCGGATCTAATCTCGACGTCTTAAGATGTAGATACGACTTGTCATGCATGGATAAATGCATAAAACCCTAACATGATACTACATGGATGACATGCAACCTAAATTTCACATCATTACAATTATGATAAAAATTCTAAAATAAAACAGACAGGGTCTCCCCTAAAAGTGCAATTATGGGCCCACCCTGTCAAAATAATATATATATATATATATACTATATATCCATATTTCATTCACACACAATCTAATATACTATGCATCCATTCTGAAGCTTCAGGTTTCAACCCATCAAACATTCTACTGCACTATCTCTGATCATTTCACATTCTGATCATGTCTCATGCATTTGAACATGTCATTCACAATATAATAACATAATAACACAATATTAAACATTCAGAAATCTAACATGTGTGTGTGTACAAGACCTCATTGCTCCTCCGTCCAAGCTGGCTCCTCCAACTCGTGATTATTACCTACATATAGTATAAAAACACGTCAGTAACAAGTGTTATTGGTCCGGAAAATAAAATAACTATAACAAGCTGGCTATGAGAGCAAACTCTCATATGAAAGAAAACATCATATACTCCACGTGAACACTCTGAAGGGCACTACTGAGGAGCCACTGAGCTGCAGACCCGGTAGCATCCCGAACTTACTGATCTGCTGCTGTACTGCTCTCAGCACTTCTTTTTCAGTACTTCGCATGAAACTTTATCCTAAGCCCTCTCCTAACCTCCATATCTCTCCTGGCCTTGAGCACAAAGGCCGAGTACTCTCAGGCAGTCGCCTTTAGTACCCTTTGAACCACAAGTCCGGACATGCGCTGTACTAAACAGTACCCGTAAACCTCCACGTTCTCCGGGTGTGAGGAACTCAAACGCGGAGTTGTCAGGATCCCTCGGGAATGGAACAGTCCGCTGGCACTAATCCAGAGCCCGCTTTGACTGTCACGGCATCCGCTCATGGTACGTGCAGTCGGTTTCTCCATCTCTCGTCTCACTGAAAACACGATAAACTACTATATATATAGGGCTGGGTAGGGATTTATATAATAGGCCCGAAGGCAACTTGTGGTGGATCTTGTTTTCGAAATCATCCTCGAGGATCTCATCCTCGAGGGGTTATTAATCCGAAAACTGTTCGGTTAAATGGCCCGAGTTAAGTGGGATCCGATAAAACGCCACTTAACCCGTCCTGCAAATAATAAAATAAACATACAATAGAAGAGCGTAAAACAGAGACGAGTCCTAAACGGACCTGGTAGAAGCTCCAAGCGTGTCATCACGCCTAGGCGGCGAGCTCCTACTCCGTACCTACACATCAAAACTAAATACTAACGCCCTCTAACTACATGATGCATCAAAATCAATGAATACCACACACGACATAATAATCATCCATCATAGTCAAATAATCATAAAAGAGAATAATCCTAACTCAAACTATTCATACTATATTTTATTCTGTTTTTCTAAATTACATCATGATCACTTATCATGCTCCAACTCATTTTATCTCATTAGCTCACTTACTATTCATTTACAATTCCTCAAATCATACCATCATTACTTCATCAGTAATTAGGCATTATCATGATAAATAATCAGTCCTACCATGCTATGCTAATAATCATCAATTTAAATAATCAAATTGGAGGTAATTATACCTCTCGTCGTCGACAATCGGCGACGGCTAGGGTTTCATCGCGCGTCTCGGAACTCGAATTCGGCGCTCATCGGCGTCCGAAGCTTGATCGGGCTCGACTGGGTGAGCCCTGCGGAAGATCCGGTGAATTTCGGCGAATTCCAGAAATTCCGGTTTTCCGTCAAGTTCTGGCAGTTTTCCGGCAAGTCCTAGCGGTTTCCCGGCAGCTTCCGGCAATTTTCCGGCGACAGTCGCCGGCGGCCTCTACTGGCCGGAAAGTGGTCGTGTTGGGTACCCTTGGAACCGGCTCGGCGAGCCCGACTCATCTACGAGGTCGACGAGGTCGATGGAGGCGGCGGCTCGCCGGAAAATGGCAAAACAGAGCCGGCGGCGATGGGTGGCTAGATCCGGCCGGCCAGGGCGGCGATGGCCTCTGCTCCGGTTGGGGAAGGTCGCTGGAGGGTCAAGGACGTCGAGCCGACCACCTGATCATGGCGGCGACGGTCGGCGGCGGCGCGATCGGCGACGAAAGCGCTGCGTCACTGCGGCGATTCCTCGCGTCGTGGCGGCCGGACTGTGGCCGGTCATGGTCGTGGCGGCACAGCGACGCCGTGGCGGGGCTAGGGGGCGACGATCGGCGGCCGGGCGGGCGTCCACGGCAGCGGCGGTGGCATGCGCAGTGGCGGCGCGCGGCAAGGGTTTGGGGAAGAAGAAAGGAAAGGTCGGGGGTGTGTGTGGTGGCAAACTCGTAAATAAGACTTGACTCGTCTCCAGCTCGAGTCAAGAATAATAACTAAGTCGTATTAAATCCTAAAAAAATCCATAAAAATCGGGAAAAATCCTATAAAATCAAACAAACACCAAAACATCGTAATGACATGCTCTATAACTAAAAACCCACCCAAACTGCGCGTAACGCGTCCTAACGCGATAAACGGCCTAAAACTAATTCTACGATCCACTAAATATCAAAATAAAATAAACTGGTGTACTTTCATATACTCTGATAACTCATCTTTTTCTGCTGTATTCATGACGTTATCATCATATACTTGGGTACCCGTGACCCTCATAGCTCATACACGCGACCGGCGTCGGCTCAGTACACGTGTTCTGAAACTGACTCGACTCAAAAATAACGGTTGAACCGACCGGTTCTGAATATAAAACCCTGACTCGAATCGTGGGTTTTACAAAACCAGTCGATTCAACCGTTGGTTCGAGTCGAGTAAGTTTCATGAACCATGTGCTGAGTCGAGGCCAGCCGTGAGTTATGAGCAACTGAGAGTCAGGTGTGCCTGAATATATGATGATAACGTCGAGAAGACGGTGAGAAATGAGTTATTAGAATATATGAAAGTATGCAGTATTTTTCTTTTTATATGTTAGATCGTAGAAATAGTTTTAGGCCGAATAACGCATTAGGACGCGTTGGATCATATTCGGGTGGGTTATTAGTTATAGAGCATGTCATTTGGATGTTGTTGTGTTTGTTTTATTTATGGGATTTTTCCATATTTTTCTAGATATTTTTTAGGATTTATTACGAACTAGTTATTATTTTGACTTGAGTACGAATCGAGTCAATACTTATTACGAGTCTTGCCACTAGGGTGTTTTTCTCCCTCCCGACACCTCCCTCCCAAAACCCTACCGCCGCCCATTGTGTGTGTCGCCGCCACTGCCGCTGACGCCACACTGCCGCCGATCAATGCCGCCCCGCCTCGCCGTGCCGTCGCCATGCCACCCCGACCAACCCCGGCCACCGTCTCGCCGCCACGACGCCGGAATCGCCCCACAAGCCGCGACACTCCCCTTGTCGATTCGCCGCCGTCCGGGCTGCACCACCTCCGTCCCTACGACCACCCCCTTGACCTCCCCGACGTTTCCCCCTTACCTAGCACCGCCGTCGAAGCCGGCTGTGGGCCTGATCGAAACGATCGACCCCCGACCGAACTCAACGCCACCGCCGGCGGTCATCGCCGCCGCAGCCGTCCTTGCTGTCACCACCATTGGGACGAGCTCGCCGAGCCGGTGCTAACCCTTACCCCCGATTGCCCCGCTCGGAATAGTCGCTGGAAAACCGCCAGAAGTCGCCGGAGAACTGGATTCATCGAAATTCGTCGAAAATCACCTGATTCTTCCGCTGAATCCCTCCGATCGAACCCTATCGAACTTCGGACGCCATAGGGTGCCGAATTCGAGCCACGAATCCCTTGAGGTATAATTTATTTTAACTTAATTATTTAAAAGTATTGATTATTAGAATTGCATGCTAGGATTGGTGAATTGTGTGTTATAATTATATATATAAATGTAGAATTGATTAAGGATAAAATATGAAATTTGTTTGATTGAGTGGTGTTAAAAATGGAGGCTAAGAAACTAATTAGGGTAACTAGGTAATGATCATGATCTAATGCAAACTAGCCTAAGTAGACTTGCTAGAATTGATATAGGTTGATGTGTGTTGATTGATGCGTGATGGATGTATGTGTGATATAGGATGTATGACTGCATCATGAGCGGGCGTTAGTATTTAGTTTCGATGTGTAGGTACGGAGTAGGAGCTCGCCGCCTAGGCACGAGGACACGCTTGGAGCTTCTACCAGGTCCGTTTAGGACTCGTTCTCTATTTTACGCTATTCTACTGTGTATTTGATTTATTACATGCAGGACGTGTTAAGTGGCATTTTATCGGATCCCACTTAACTCGGGCCATTTAGCCAACAGTTTTCCGGATTAATAACCCTCGAGGATGAGATCCCTCGAGTTTGTTTTCGAACTTCAGATCCAGCTCACGATGCCTTCGGGCCTATTGTATAAATCCCAACCTAGACCTATATATATGTATAGTTTTCATGTTTTCAGTGAGAGATTGAATGAGGGAAATCCGACTACTGTGCTACGCGAGCGGGCACGTGTGAGTCGATAGTGGGCTCTGGAATGGTGTGCGGGCCGTTTCATTCCTGAGGGATCCTGACAACTCCACCTTTGAGTTCCTCAAACCCGGAGAAGTGTGGAGGTTCACGGGTACTGCAATGCAGCGCATGTCTAGACTTGTGGTTTCAAAGGGTACTGAAGGCGCATGCCTGAGAGTACTCGGCCCCTCGTACTCAGGGCCAGGAGCAATATGGAGGACGTAGAGGGCTGAGACGAATGAGAATGAATTGCCGCAGAAGAGATAGATGAAATGGCCAATGAAAGAGAATGATATGGAAAGGGGATGTTGTCGACCCGAGGGCGACGACTCCCATATGTGCCCTGATGAGAGTTCTTGAGGAAGTATATGGTTTTGATTCAACAGGAGAGTTTGCTCTCCTGTGCCAGATTGATATTAGTTATTTTCCGGGCCGGTAACACTCGTTACTGACGGTTTTTCTATATATATGTAGGTGAGAAATGCGAGGGATGAAAGCTGTCGGGACTGCGGAGGAGCAGCACGGAACCGCGCACACATGTACTTGCCACGTGTAATCTATAATGATGGTGTGTTATTGCTATGTGAATGATAATTTTGATGTGTTTGTTTGGATGAATTGCTTGTTATGAAATGAACGGATAAATGTGAACGAGTAGGGAGCCTTGGAGTTTAGCCTCGGCTCAGATGAAAACAAATGAGATAATGATGGGATGCCATGGTAGATTGTTATGTTTTATCGTATTTTGATAAAATATTTATATACCCTTGTTGTGGACAGGTTGGCCCCTATTGCACTTTTAGGGGAGATTTTGTCTATTTTTCCGTAAAAATTAATGAATTTTTATTTAAATTTCTTGCTTGTTGCATGGTTTTGTTTTGCTTGCACGTCATGGCATGCATGTAGGACCGCGTTAGAACCCAATTGTTCCCATTCATGCATTTCATGGTTGCATCCCCATCTTAAGACGCCGAGGGCAGATCCGGGTCGGCTTAACCGAACCCAGTAGATTAGCGAACGGTTCGGTCGCCGGTGACATTTTCGGGTCGGTTCACGGGTGAGCCGAAACGGGGTGTTACAACAATGGTATCAGAGCTAACCCTTGGTTAATTAAGATGGTTGATGCGTTACAGGTTACATGTGTGCCGAATCTGCTCCGAGCTGTACCAACAGGTATTTTTCTACCTTTATGTTTTGGTTCATAGATTTTCTTGCGAGTCGGTGATGTGACAGGGTGAACAGATCAGGTCAGGAATTTGTAGCAAGATGGTTACACAGACCTGCTGGACGCAGATTAGGACCCCATCGCCTCCACTAACCAGACAGGACAGTCTCAGCCTGTTCACAGTAACGCCGCTCCCAGTCAACCTAGGACTGCCATGCCACCAGTAGAGGTCAGTGTGCCAGTTTCAGCTAGCCCACATGGTGAGAGCCATCATCGAGACATTTTCGGGTCGGTTCACGGGTGAGCCAAAACGGGGTGTTACAGACAAAGCCCTAAAAGCTTTTTCTATGCTCTCAGCTTTCATCAGATCAATCCCTCCAACAAACACTTTGGCTCCAATCTTTCTAAACTTTTCCACATTATAGTTATCACTATCATCAACACTTGTCGGACTATCGGTGGCACGGGGTTCGGAAGTTCACCTTGAGTCCACTATTTTGAAAATTTGAGTAAGTATTTTGAACAATAGAGTTAGTTTTTTCTGAAGCCTGTGCCAATCTAGGTATGGCCACTAGGATCTGGTCCAAATACATTTTCTGTGTTCGAACTTGACCGAGTAAATCAGCTTGACTGTCTATGCATGCTTGCCATATGAAATGTCAAATTTTTTTTGTTGTTATGGTTCATTATTATGTTTTTCGGTTATGACTTGGGTTTATTAGTGAAAAATTCGTTGCATAACAACACAAAACATTGTGAAAAGATAAATACTAAACTTTTCAGTAAGGTACTTTAGTCATAAATTATGAGCTAGTATAAACATTAATTCGCATTGTTGATGTTCACCTACAACTCATTTTGTTCACACCAATATATACTTACCATCTTAAACATTGAAAATTGATTCCATAAAAGAATGATCAATGCTTATATAAAAGAAAATTTACCCTTGGGACAGTGGACTCTTAGATTTTTAACAAAGTAAGGATTGATTTGCATGGTTCAGTGGGAAACATAGCTTTGAAACCACTTGTAAGGACCCACCCATTCTGAGCCGCGAGCCAAGTATTACTATATGAAACTATCTCATAAATTAATCTTCTATTAATTTTCAAGATTTTAAATAAACCCATGACATAAAATTTAATATAACAAATGCTCAGAATAATCTAATCCCCATGAACCGAACCAAAATCCCACCATCATGCAAACAATCTAAAAGTATAATAGCAAATAAGAAAAAAAATTCAAAAGTCTAATCACGGAGTCTTCTAGTTGTCCCGACTCTATGCATCCTTCCATGCTCAAACCTGCGAGGCAATTCCGTGCTAGTGATAAAAACATGAAGTCATATAATTACAAAAAACAAGTTAATATTTTCTACAACATCATTAATTAAACCTTTTAGTGATTATGAGCCTATGCTGAGCTCTTACTATGCCAGGAGGGTGGCTGCCCATCCAGCTACAATCCCGTGTATGCTCACACACGTTATGTGGCCTACATCCTGTAGTTACCAATATTTGCCTGTGACTCACCCTTTCGGTATCTCAAGTGCATAATGAGTCGTCTCACTCCACTGCACCCTGTCACCTCTTTCAGCATGGAGGCAAATATTTAATCTTTCAAGAAGTTTAAGGGTGTTGTCCCATGTTAGACTGAGTTAATTCTTTGACTGCGATTGTGCTCGGCGCATGATGATCGAATGTGGGATCAAGCCAACCAAGGCTCCTAAATAAGAATATATAACATTTCGAGTAATTATACGAACCTAGAATTTTGACGAGGCACCCGCAACTATGACACACGATCTTAATATGAATGAAACTTCTCTAAAACTTCCCCTTTGTGAGCCAAATGTGCTCACTAACTATCAAGATGATGTTTTATTTAACATCAATAAAATTCTCCTTTATATATAAGAATATATGTAGAATTCAAGAAGTCACTACATTAAACTTTTATCAAAAAGAACATAATCACACATAACTATATTAAACATCAACCATTTGTGTGATAACTAAAAGTCAAAAAACTGATTATTGAGTTAATGCAAATGGGCGTCAACTCGCACTCACAACTCTAAATCAAAAAGTTCAATAAATAATACTTATTTAAAACCTTCCATAAATACCATCATACTGATACGCTAAAGGTCATAATTGATAATTTATGATATTGATTCCCAAGAATTAATTTAATTAATTAAATAAAATAACATAATTATAATCGGAGTTTTACACATCTACTCTGTCACAAGAACCTAGTTAAGAAATATTTAGGAAGGAGTTGGAATACTACAAAGATCATCCCAAAGAGTTGGTGATTGATTCAACTCCCCGAGGAGAACAAACTAAGTCTAAGCTAAATATTCTAAACTCACATTGGACTTTTCTATCTCAGGTGGAATCAAAAACTTCAAACAATTCGAATCAAGCACATTGGAGCTTGTCAAGAAATTCCCAGGCTTTTCTATGAGCATGGTAAAAGAGTTGAACTTCCTAGGCTTCCAAATCAAGCAATAAAAGGAAAAAGTTTTTATCAACTAATTCAAATATGCATTGGAGCTTATCAAGAAATTTGGATTGGAAAAGGCTAAAAACTCCAAGATACTCATAAACACTACATGCAAACTTGATAAGGATGAAGATGGGACTCTGGTTGATCAAAGACTCTATAGGAACATGATTGGGAGTCTTCTCTACCTCACTGTAAATAGGCCAAATATCATGCTTAGTGTATACTTGTGTGCTAGGTTTCAAGCAAATCCTATGGAGTCAAGGTAATTAAATGTGTCAAGCACACTGCCAACTTCGGCATATGATATCCCAAACAATAAAATTTTGATCTATGTGCCTACATCGACTCGGAGTTTGCCAAATCAAAAAGTGATAGGAAGAGCACTAGTGAAGCTTGTTTATTCCTTAGATCTTGCCTTCTTACATGAATGTACAAAGAGTAAAACTCCATTGCTCTCTCCATGGTGGAAGCCAAAAACATTTACGTTGGGCTTAAGTGTGCTAAAATTCTATAGATGCAACACACTCTCAAGGATTATGGTTTAAAAATGAAGGGGTCATCTCTTTATCATTATAGAACAAGTGCAATTAGTATCACCAACAATCTTGTGCTACACTCTATGACCAAGCACATTGAGATCAAGTACCACTTCATCTGAAAGCATGTTAAAAAAGGAGGCATTGACATCCAATACATTTCAACGGATCAACAACTTGAAGATATCTTCACAGAGCCTTTTGGAGAAGAAAGGTATTCAAAACTCATTTATGATTTGGGCTTTGTGCTCAACCCTCTTGAAGGTCAGTGCTCCTTCTTATGTAACTTTTCCCTTGTGTGCTTTATTTTATCTTTTTGAGATGACAAAGGGGGAGAGTGTGAATGTGTTTAGGGGTTAAGTCTAGGAGGAGTATGAGCACTTGTGTAGGGGGATTGTTGAGCATTGTCATCTCACGTGCCTAACTACTTTTTGAAAATTTAATGAAAATGACTAACTCATTTAGAGTTGTCAATTTCTAATTGACCGTAGGTTGCATGGTATAAACATCACTTGCATTGCAATCCATCATGACATCTTGCATTATTTTTGTAAAACCCACGACTCGAGTTAGGGTTTTATAGTTGGAACCGGTCGGTTTAACTGTTATCTTCAGTCGAATCAGTTTCAGAACACACGTGATGAGTCGAGGCCGGTCATGTGTTATGAGTCATGTAAACTGAAGTATATGATGTTAATGTCAATAAGGTAGTTGCAGAATGTGGTGTCAAAGTATATGTGAGTACGCCCATTTTTTTTAATGTTTAGTGGACCGTAGAATTAAATTTAGGTCATTTTTTGTGTTAGGTCACGTTATTTATTATTTTCGATGGGTTACTAGGTTTTGAACATGTCATTGAGTTAGGATATTATTATTTTATTTTATATTTTTTAGAATTTATTTATTATTATTGACTCTAGATGGGAGAAAGTCAAACTTTATTTACAAAATTACCCCCCACCAAACTTCGACGCCTTTCCCCTATTTTCTCCCCCTGATCACCGACACCTCCCCTGCCTCATTTACACACCGACGACCATGCCGCTGCCAGCTGTTGTCCCGGCCACCGCAACCACCGTCACCAGCATTCCCTCCACCCCCCCCCCCCCCCCACACCACGTGTTACCCACCGCCGCCCCTCTGTCAACGGCCCCCATGCCTCGCCGTCACCGTCCCCGCCGGCCAGCTCCCTTTTCCCAACCAAGTTGTCACCCAGCATCCCATTCCCCTTCCTTCTACCCTTATTCTTCATCCTACCCTACTAGCCAACCGCCTTGATTATATTTATATTATTTGTTTATATTTTTTATTTTTGATCCCTTTCCCTTCTCTTTATTTGTGTGTTTATATTCTTTTGATTATATACTTGCTTGCACATTTCTTAACGTCTTTGAGCTTGACTTTGGTCATGATTGGAAGTTTAGAAATTATAAGTCTTAGGTCACTCTCCTACTTGTATGGTTTGAAATGATCACCAACATAAATAGTGGCTTAGAATTTGACTTAACGTGTTTTACATGCGCACACACCCCTAATTATTTGCCTTGTTTATTTGGTCTTACTTGATTATCTAACTCGCACTAGTCAATACTTTCAATCTTCATAAGGTCTAAGGATTGAAATCTAATCTTTTATTTGAGCATTTGATAGCTCATCCCACATTAGTGTGCCTTCATCATTGATATTCATAATATATCCAACCATAAACTTCATCCACAAATAAAATCTCTATTTAAAATAATATAAAACCCTATTCATCATGTAAATTAAATAACATTTGCTTATGCAATCATTATGCACAAAGATTCAAATTTTCATAAATTTAACTCTTTCTCCACTAATATAGAATCCATGTCAATTAAGATCATTAATACTTTACAGGTTGTAACAGAGCTAGACCAGGAGTAAAAAGGGTCAAAAGTCAACAAGCGAATGCACCCTAACACAAAATCCCTTCTCAACCTTAAACAACTTAAGCCGTGCATCCCTATTCACCTAGTGACATCACATTTCATATTTCTCCTTACAAAGAGTACTTTTTTATTCTTTCATTTCTCTACCCAATACCAAATTTTATACAAACAACTTATGCAAACAATTGTGCTCACTCTAAAACAAAGATTTTCTTTTTTTTTCTCATCAATTTGTTTATTACTGCTCATCATTTTTATTTCTTTCACCAATCTCAACACCAATACAATCAACTTCCTCATCTAATTTAACATATTCTAGATCAGGAAGGAATTAAAGGCTAAGGCATTAGGTTAGGACCAGACGAAAATAAGGAAGATAATTATATGAAAAAAAAAGTTCAAAGCAGAAAGTCTATTAAGGAAACAAAAATGGGCTGAAAAAGGGTAAATATTTTAGGATGGTTTGAAAGGCTCAGACTTAGCAAACTCACTTTAATCATTTCCATCACAACATGGATTTTAAAATTTCACCCCAGAAGAGTTTACACTTAAATTCTAGATGTCTGACACTGAGTATACTCAAGTGACATAAATTATTCCAATCAAAATCACAATTTAAACAGAGATTCATTCTTGCATAAACTAGAAGAAATTTACCTACAAATAAAATTAAAAGGTAGATATGGTAGAACATAAATCCTACAAACATTCTCAAAAGAAAAAAAGCATTAGCTAAAGACTCATCATAGAACCAACTAATAGCAAAATATAAGCACTTCATTGAAAGTACAAAAAGAAAGCTTGTGGGCATCAAGTGGATCACTCTTATGATTCCTTGAAATTGATGCTCTCGTCCTCAACCTCATCATCCTCAAGCAGCATCATAGGTAAAGTGGGGAAAATCGGAAACTCATCTGAGGAAATGCCTTGATGGTCATCCTCATCTCGATGAAGACACTCCATTTACTAATTCCATTTGTTTTGATACTGCACATATGCTCTCTGACACCTCATCAACATTTTCTATTGAGCCAACATTTGTCATTGCACCGCAAGTAATTGGTCTAAATGACCGTCCACAATACTCCCCTAGCCAGTAGCCAACACAGACTTAGGCGGGCAATCATAGATTTATCCACTTCACTGTCAGCTAACACCTTAGTTGGGAACCTAGCTTCAAAATATCTTCCCCTAGTAGCATAGGAACATCAGTAGCAACACACAAAGCAATGATCATGGAAGGAAACCATGAACTTTGAAGGCGTTATAATGATTGCAAGTGGACAACTTAAGCAAAAATGATTTAGCACAATTAATGATAAGAAATTACCATGAGTAATGAATATACAAGACAATAAACAATATAACGAACCCAATAGTGTAGTGTATGAAGCAACACAAATTTGTACTTACAAAGTTACTTGTGTTGGTAAACTTGTCAAACCACATAAGTAACAGGGTGACCTTTACCTTAATTCACTTAGCTCTCTAAAACAAAAAATAGTCAAACATAAAAGAGTTAAGTGAAGTTTGCTAACAAGTGATTTAAATTAAAATGAACACATAAAGAGAAAAGACACAAGGACTTTTAAAAAGGTTCTCAACTAGTATTCCTCTCTTCTATCCCACCAAGTCCTTTGGTTTGGTCAGTTTTTGTAACTTCACTATGATGACCAACTTGTATACCTACAAGCAACAAATTAATCCTCCTTCATAAGCACCCCACAAGTGCCAAGGAAGCTTGCACTTTTAACACCCTAGGAGCCTCTAATAAGCCTTCGTCTTTAAGCATTAAGTCTTAAGGATCTTAGCCAATAGCCCCAAATACCCTTAGAGCCACACCTCCCTTAAGAAGCTTACACTTTGAGCCAAGGAAGTCTTTAGTGCATACACCTTTCTTCTCTAGGCCAAGTGCTTCTACACACTCTCAATACTATGAGAGTTTACAAATCAGCTCAACCACATTTGAACTTAGCCTCACACAATGATCTCTTTTTAGATTATACAATCAAAGTTTAAGACTACAAGCAAATAGGTAAAATCAATCCTTACACAAACTTGACCTTCCCAAATTGATCCCAGAAAGTTTTAGGTGTTCAACAATAGCAAGAGTTGTTCAAAACATGTTCCCCAATGCCCTATTTATGGTTTCCAATGTCTCTCATAAAATAGTATCCTTTGGGATTCAAATCCCCAAGGTTTCTTTTTTAAACAACTAGTTTTTAACAACTTTTCCACAACGATCAGTTGTCAAACGAATGATTGAAGATTTGCTGATCATCTACTTGAACTAGCCATATCTTCTTCGGCTACTAAACCTGTGATCGAAGTTCTGGCAAAGTTTTCTCAACTTAAATTCTCTTTTTGTTGCGTCAGTCCTAGGGTTCCAACACCATCTTCAGTTGTTGAACCCTTGACTGAAGGTTTGTTGAAGTCTAACGTTATGCAACTTCTCATCAAGCCCTAGGATTTTGGTTGCCTAATTACTGAGTGAAGGTCTATCAAAGGTTGAACTTCATTCTTACTTATTAGAATCTTGTGTCTTCGGTTGCCAAAGTCCTGACTGAAGGTTAACTGAAGGCTTGCAACCTTCATCACGTCCTTTGATTCTTCAAATTTGATTTCTTCAATTGGTTGTTTGATCCTCCATGCTTATGCTTAGAGAGTTTGAAGTGTTATTACATCAAAACAAGGTTCAATAAATCTAACAATGTAGAACAAGCAATCTCGCGATGTTGATAAATAAATTTCCCAACATCCAAGATCATTCCCACAGATGTAGCATAAATCAATACTGCTCTATCAAAAGTGCAATCACTCAAATGAGAAGAAGGAAGTAAGTGAATGTTTATTAGACCAAACCAATATCAAGAAGGGCGAGATCATTGAGTAACCTTGATATGTTTATGTTCACCTGAAACCTTCATCACCCACTAAGCCAGACCATTTCATATCTTCTTTGTCAAGTCATCCATGTTGATATCAGATAAAGTGTTAATATGTATTCATTCACTTTTTTTTCCTTGCCATATATTATTCGCATCATTTGCATATCTAACAATAATATTTTAAGTATCTTAGACATGAAATTTGGGATTTGATAATATGTTTATGGATACATGTCAATGTAGTAGAGATATATTTGTTAGATTTGCATAATTGTGTTGGTGGAGTAATCATGTGAAAAATCTATTATGAGATGAGTTGGGTTTACTCTCGAAAGTAAAAAAGG
>JAURVB010008277.1:0-19377 GCA_033002965.1 Piper betle | reverse complement strand
GTTACCATGCCACTATAATATCATCTTCAATAACCAAACTTTTGAACCATCAAATTTGTAAATAAAACTGCCAGGTATGATCAGAATGACCAGTTTATGGTAAGGGCCAGCCAGTCATGGGTTGAAGCAATTTTTTAATCGGTGACACCAATATGAGGACTGTCTCATTTTGCTTAAAAATTTCTGAAAAAACCTCTGATTACATAAAGACAAGCTAGGGTGAAAGAAAATAGCACAATTTAAAAATAGCTCCTTATGGTTGATAATAACAGATAAAATGGTTCATTTTCTCATCAAAATATTAAATGGCTTGGTAATGACCTTATCTTCTTCTAACCGCTGACGAATTTTCTCCCGTGCTCTTTTCTCCTCTTCTTTCTCTGCCTTGCGTAAAGCTATTATACTACAGACAAAATATGATTTACAAGTATGAAACATGAAATAAAATATTCATTGACTCAAGTCTTAAATATATATTAATAAATATGTCCTAGCATAACAAACCGCTTTCGCTCATTCTCTTCCTCAATTCTCTTTGCTTCCAAGAGTTCCTTCCCTACTCGAATTCTTTCCTTTTAACAAAGAATACAATGTGTTAGGTACAAAAAAAATAACTTTAGTTAGTATGCAAACATTATTCATCTGATCAAGAAGATAGAAAAAAATTTGACACTAGAATTGTTGATTTTAAAAACGCGTAAGGGCAAAACCTTGAACATTTTACCTAGGCAAATGATTGATGATAAGGGTAAAAAAAATGGAAAAATTCAGAAGGATGAAAGGAATCAGCAGGAAGAACTATACAAACCTTAGGTTTTCCTAATATATGGTGAGCCTTTTATAAATAATTTTCCATTCAAGATTGAAATAGGCACATGAAAAATCTCCATAAACATGGAGAGAACTCAAGCTTCTTATTTAAAATCTTCCTTCGAATCTTTCTGACTGGACAGAAGCAGGTCTAGTTGAAAAGGTTTATGCATTCCAGTTGGTAGCGAATTCATGGGAGATCAAATCTACTAAATTTCAGTTTTTTAGGACCGGAATGTAGTCTTGGAATAATGCAGATTGAACTTGAACTAAAAACATAAGTTACCTTTTCACGTTCCCTTTCCATCCTCTTCTCTTCTTCCTCTTTCTTCTTACGAGCACGTTCCCTAGAAAATGCATAAACACATTATTCAATGGTGACAATTAACAAACAAATTTAGCAGAAAATGCTTGTTATTTTCATACACACAAATTATTTATTTTTCCCCCCAATTAATATGTTGAATAAACATCACCAGGGTAAAACTATTTGGTGATTTAAATGATTTAAGGCCAAAAGGTCAAGAAATATGATCATCCACTACACCTTATTCTAAATATGTTGAAATCAGTGGTATGTACTTTATATTATCTACTTATTGCCAATGAAACAAAACCTAAACGAGGAAAAAGTGGCAAATACTATGGCAGATGCACTTCCTGGTGCCACCCAACATACCCCTTCATTAAAAAAAACAATTATATAAAATTTACAAAATCTGACAGATACCTTAGCTCTTGAGCCTTTTCCTTCACTTCTTCAGGGGTCAAAGAAGGCTTTGAATCCTCAGCTTCTATTTCAACAGGAACCTACAGAAACAAAATGGTAGGAAATGGAGAAGTTTTGGAGGATACAGAATAATTAAAATAAGTCAACTCCCTTAGAAACTCTATAAAACAAACTATTTCAGTTAATATTGCACCATCGGCATTTGATCAATGTCGGGATCATCCTCATGTTCAACAACCCAGTTTATAGCAGCCTCAACACCAGTATTGCCTGAAAAAAATCCATAGAAGATTGAGTATGTAACAAATGTAGATTTTGAAGTGATGGATGAATGACGATATTGTCATCAATCGGCATCCAGTTAGGGACAGACACAAACACTCGCTACCATATTTTGACGATTTAGTCATTAATTCCAATGTTATCAAATGAAACAATCTTCTTCCTTAATATCAAACCTCAAAAGAACAATCATGTTTCTTTTCGATAGAGCTTTTACCTGAGTAGTGTAGTGCTCGTGTTGCTCTTTCCACGGGGAATCCATAGATTCAAGTTCTTCAAGGAGCTTTTTATCAACTTCAGGAACGGCCATTTCTAGCATGCATAAAAATAGACAATAAAATATTTTTCAAAAGAAAACATGTACGTTTAACATATGATATTTTTCAGCCATCTAAAGGAAAAACCATTTGATTCACATTTGAAGCATTTCATCTCGAGAATTATTGGCATTTCAAGCACAACCAATCAAGCTAAAAGAATGCTGCATTTCAATAATTGCAGAAGAGGAATAGTTCAGTCTATTCAATTTGATAGACAAGTTACCATCAAACCCAAAAGTATGTATGTAATCCTAAAATAGTAAATAGAGGCATGAAAAATTACACCAAGTTACCCAAAACTAAGTTTGTAATCCTAAAATAGTAAATGGAGACATGCAAAATTAGACGAGGTGCATAGCATAATAAATTGGCATATATCAATCAACATTACTAGAGCAGTGGTAAGAAAATAATTATCAATTATTATGGTCCACGGCTTCTCCATGAATGAAAAAACATCCATATTTTCGGAACAATTTTTTTTATTGTATATAAAAATACAAATTTTGAAACACACCTTATCTCAGACCGTAGAGGTTAACAAGGAAAAAGAAAGAGAGAGAGAGAGAGAGAGAGCTCACTTAGATCGGATTCACCGTCACCGCTATTGGCACCCTCTTGGGACTCGGAAGAGGAGGGCTTGGGTGTCTCCAAAGCAATTGGCTTAGACGCCTCCAAAGTCTTATCCAAGAATTCGACGTGACCAGTCCGCTTGGTGTGCAAATCCACTTCCTGAACACAAAAACACAAAACCCTCGAGATCAAACCATCATAATCGCCGGCAAATCAAATCGAAACAAAACCCCAAAACCAAGAAAACCAAAAAAAAAAGGAAGCGAAGAGTGGTAAATCAATGGACAAAAAGAGGAAGTACGGTTTGGGAGCGGCAGGGTTTGGAGCAGGTGGAGCAGACGAGGTTAAGGACGGGTTTGGTGGACTCGAGGAAGTTGGAGTGGGAGGTGAGCTCCGCGTGCTGCTGCGCCTCCTGCACGCTCCGGAGGAGAGATCCGCAGTCCCCACACTTGAGGGACACCCCCGCCATGTGTACGGATTACCGATCACCGGCGGTGGTGGCGGGGATTTGATTCCTCGACTCGGGGGATGCGACGCGACGGCGATTCCTGCTTTCTTTCTTTCTTTACTTTTGTTGTTACTTGTTAGCGAAGGGAGGAAGTGACCTCCTGCTTCTACCGGCGCCACATTTATATTATAATATGATATTTTTTTAGGTTTGTTTTCTTTGTTTTTTTTTCTTCTCCCCCAAAATTTTCTCCTCTCCCTAATATATGAGGTGAACCGAAGAGAATCGACCATTTTTAATTAAATTAACTTAAATTTACTAAGATTCAGTGTTTAATTTTTATTAGAATTTTCTAGAGATCTTGAAAATTCTCCCATATTAATTAAATTTCCCAATACTATTAGCATTTCTCTCCACATGGCTTAACCTTTCTTGGGACCATAAATATAATGAATACATTGTAGTTTTGCTTCTTTGCTGTGCAAATGCTAGTTATGACATCAATGAACTATGCTAGCCTCAGATGGAAATTTTGGTTCCAAATCATTTGATTATATACTTATTTATAAAATTGTATCACAAAGCTTTTCTTAGCCTTGCTTCGATTAGGTGTAGATGATGATGAAGAAAGAACTGTTTTGATATTATGTGCAGCCTGTAGCTTAATAGAAAATCCATTTGAAAGTCACTCACTTAATATATGTAGGGATAACAGAATGGAAGTGTAACCCCATTATGCTGAGATTGAAGAACTTTTTACTTTTTCTTTTGGCTATTCGTTTATCTGATGGTTATCCAGGGGAAACTTTCGCTGGAAGCTGCCACCTTTTCTCTCAGCAATGCCTCTCTGGGACTCTATGATTCTTCGGCTGGTACTGGTTCTTGTATCCGACCCTAAATTGTGAAATCATCATTATATCTGATTTTCCTATGATCAGTTTTTTGCATGTAGCAGACTGCTAAACGTTGAGCTTTGTGTTTCAGCATGTTCTTGACAAGTCGGAACTTTATCAGAGAATGCCTTCTTTCATTCGTCTATCTTATCCTTGAGCTATTCCTCTATTCAGCACTATTTTGCTATTTACATGGTTAGTAGTTTGGACAAACGTATGCAATGATTTTTACTTCAACTTCGTAATTCTTCTTCTTCTTCAGATGATCTTGTTTAGTAGTATTCAAAATTTTGTATTGTTGTCTTTGTGTCAAATGGCTCATTAGGGGTCTTCTAATATCAATTGTTGTCTTCTACCACTGCAATTTTCAGCCTTTCTTTGCACCCATTTCACTGCATGTTCTAATTGCTGCAATCAAGGAGATAAAACGACATAAGAAAGAAATAGCAAAGTATTTCACGTGGCTGGCGCAAAAGAAGGTTTCTTAGAGACGAGGAATGACATTTTTGAATCGAAGTGAATTTTTTAAAGAATGCCAAACCAAAATATTTTTGTGAACTTAGTTTTTAGGGCTACTAGCAAAAGCTTTTTTCCCCCACATTTACATTTTGTTCTGTTTATAATAGTGTTAAGTAGAAGTGGTCAACTGCTGTAAGGTGGAGTAATAGTTATGCCCTAATATGGCTGTATCTTTTTTTCCAAGCAAATGTGTTATAGCTTGATCTCACTGATACTGTTACGTTATGAATACGTGGTCTTGTTGGACTTGGCCGCACGGTTAATTCAGGCACTGCCGTATTTATTATAATGAACTGGTTGAATGACTGGAACGTCAAATTTTAGCTTTTTAATAGTTATATGAAGAATTGCATATTATGTTAAACGTTTTTGTTGACGCTACATAGTGATCTGAGAGCATATGGTTTTACCTATATTAGAAGACTGGGAAGTGTAATCCTACTTAACTAGTTTATGATAATATTGGTTACATTATGTTAATTATTATCAGCTATGTTAAAATTTGAACATATTATTATTTATTTATTTATTTATATATTTAAACAGTCCGACATGATTATAATATGAATGACTTCATAGTATAATTTTTTTAACAAGCAACTCAAGTGTTTTACTTGAATCATATGAGAATTCCTCCATGTCATGTTTAATAATATTAGCCGGCTTAAACACATGCCTCCAACAATTTAGAAGTCTTGTGTATTATGGCCTTCAGATTAGGTACATGTTTAGAGCTGCACAACGTGCAGCTTAACCGGGGATTATGCAGCAATCACAAAAATAAATCTTTCCAACCGTTCTGAACACCCCCTAACAATTCTATCGTTGACGGTAACACCACGAATACAAGCAGATTTTGCTTATATTTGCTAAGCCTCTGAAACGGCAAGCAAAAATAAAAACCACTAGTCCGTTTTTTTGTCGAGTTCTGGCATCTAAAGCTACAAGTATGTTCTTCCTTGGCCCCTGCAAACATTGCACATAAACTTCGTAAGTGGCCAACTCCATCACAAAACAGAAAGACAAGGAACTCTCTGGAATACAAAATTTGACCTCTACACTACGTGGAAGGGCACAAAATTTTGATCCAGTTTAACAACACCCCAAATACATTGGAAAAAAAGACAAACAAATAAACGCCCCCGGCCACCAACCTCCCAAAATTATCAGTACAACAACATAGAAATACCATAGGAATCCCAAGAGCTTTTAGGTCCCCATCTGTCATGTACATCAGGGCTGTCATATCAACTGCTTACATAAAATGCTAGGTTAACTTGTTTTTCAAATGGAATATGTTTTTCGACAAAAAGAATAGAAACAATTGACATCAAACAGAACATCTGAAAATAACATACTTCTTCAGCCCGAAAAGAAACAAGATACTTCTCAACACCTAGCGACTGAAGCAAAGGATCAACAGCGCTCTTTTCAGTCTGCACAAGTAGCACGCACACTGTAAAGACAAAAAATTATTGAAAGGTACCAATAACAGCCAAAGGAGAGCAGTTGGAATAAATCCAACGGCTCTCATTTATTCCAACTAATACCATGAGGGTTTAGGGTTATTTGTTGTTATTCCACCATCACCCACCCCCCACCTCCTCCCCCACCACTGCCCGCCACTGTGGCCGGGCCCACCCCTTCCAAGACCACCACCACCCCTCCCTTGCCACCACCCGCCGTCGCAGCCGGGCCTGCCCCCTGCCACCACCACCACCACCCTCCTTTCCCCCCTTGGCACCTGCCGCCACAGTCAGGCCCGCCCCTGCGACCACCACTCCCCACCACTGCTCACTGCCATTAGCGGGCCCGACTCGAGTTAATAAAAACGTGACTCGATATCGACTCGAACCAATATTACAAAATAATCTTGATAACTATAAAAAAATATACTAAAATATAATAAAATAAAATAATTGAGTTGTAACTCGAGTAACATGCTGTAAACTTAATAACTCGCCCAAAATTAATAAATAATGAGTCCTAACTGGGTAAACAGTTTTAAAATTAATTTGGTGATTAACTATATATTAAAAAAATGGCATACTCTTATATATTCTGATAACATTTAAATTATGTTGACAAATTCGAAAAGACATCAGAGCCAAAACACATGAGAGCCATCTCATTTAATTTTCTTCTACATGATGAATACAAGTACAAATCATGGACAATCATATCCACGAATAACTTACAAGTTACAAATATGTCAAGTTTGATTAAAACTAATAACAAATCATGGAAACAAGTTACAAATCACTAAGATTATATAATCCTTCCAGATTCATAGCTATCATAGTCGTTCTCTTTCACTACTTTGAGATTTGCCAACACTGCATAGACGCCCCTGAATAGACTCCACAACTTCACTTTCAGATGAAACATTTTTTTGCCTATATATTTAAAAATAAAACATGGAAAATAATCATATAAATTATATATGACAAAGATCAAAACAAAGTTTGTATTGGGCAACATTACTGATGTGCTACAATTGCAAGGCAAGTGCACTTATCATGGGCAACTCCCCATTTGTTGCAACAATGGCATAGCCCATCTTTTACTATATGCTCCATTCCAAGTTCTTTACCACTCTTCCACCTTTTACCACTTCTTTTTGTCTTTAATTGTGTCAGTGGATGAACTTATATTTTAAGATGTACTTGTATTCCGTGATGTGGATTATCTACTACATCTTTTACCAATTTTTATATCTCCAAGTTTTTGTTTGGTGAGTTTAAATTTCTCAGATGATGAATATGCTTTTTTGGCCTTTCGATTAAATGTACAGTGCAATTCTCCCCAATTAGAAAATAAAGTTTTGTTGCAATCTCCACGAAGTTCTATTCCATCACCATCAAAAATAACTTTCTTTACTATGTCAATTGTCCATCTCTTCCTTTGCTGCATCTACTGTCAACTCCTATGTAAGTAACACGTGCAACCAACTCTTTATTATATTTACAACATGCTATATCATATTATTCAACATCCTCCCCATCTAATTTCTTATGAGATGAGTAACAAACCAAATTGTATTGTAGTTCTTTTTGAAACTTATAAAAAAAATTTCAAATATAAACCTTTATTATCTTACATTTCATCTTTAATGAAGTGACCAATTTTGATTTTTTATATGAGTTTTCATAAGATTATTTTGCATCGTTCATCTCTGTCTTTTGATAGCTCTCTCAAATCTATGTATAAACTCAATAAGACTATTTCTTTTGTTGACATACCTTAAATAAAATGAGTTTTGAGATTCACTTCATTGCGAACTTCTTATACTAGCCAAAATATACCTTTACTATACATAGACACCCATGTTTAACGAATCGCATATATGGATTTGAACCACTTATTTTCCTCTAATCAATTGTCTTTCATTATTTCACCTCATTGTGATTCAAATTTTTATTTGTTTTCTGCATCATAAATGAAATGACTCATAAAACTCTTTTTGTGACCAATTACACTTAATTTTTCAGTTTCTTTCTTAAGGATATGTCAAATATAAAGACAATGATATGTTGAAGGAAATATCAGTTTAATTATTTTATCCACTGTAGGATCTTGATCAGTAATAATTGCCCCAGGATACTTTCCAACCATGCATTTCAAAAATGTTTCAAAAAGCCAAATAAAAGACTTAGTCTTCTCATTATACAAAAAATTACATCCAAATGTAATAGTTTACCTATGATAATTTATTCTAGTGAATGATGCAAAAACAAGTGCATATTTATTTATATCATTTGTTGTAATAAAAAATCATCACATCTGAGAAAAACTTATAATTATTTCTTGTAATTCCATCCGCCTAAAAATAATACTTACATCTACCATCATCATCAACTTCATAGTAATAAAAAAATGAGTCATTCATCTCTTTCATTTCCTTAAAATGTTCCATCAATAATTGGGCATCAATTTCCTTTATCTATTCCTTATTTTTTGTCTGGGCATTTCTAATATCTATCTCTTTACAACCAATATTTTCAACCCCACCAGCTTCAATTTCTAGCACAGACATTAGTTGGGAAGTTTTTATGTTAGCCTTTTCAAATGTGTCAATCAAATTTTGGTGCACTTTTGTAACATGCCTATGTGACCTGAGAAAATGAGTTTTTGATTATGTAAGGAGTATATGACTATGTCCTTTTTCAAAATACATGACCTTCCATGTGCCCTCTTTATTTCTAATTACCTATATCCGCAATCTTCTCTAATGACAAGATAAATTCTTTTTTTCCTTTATAGGGTATTTCCTCTATTTCGTTTGCTTGTACTCACACCATCATTATTGTTATCATCTTAATATCCAATTTGTATTTTACACCCATTTTCTTTTGAATGTCCTTTAGAATACACAAACACTTGAGAACATAACTCTTTTGTTCTCATATGATAATTTGTACTTTGTTTACATACACCAATCCTGCCATTTTTGAATAACTAGTATAGAAGTTGAGTACATCATGCAACAATCAAGTTGTACTCTAACCTTTAGTTTAAACTCATCTTTTACAATAGGATATAATGTTGTAATATGTTGACTCAATTCTTCTTCAGTGGGTAGGGCCAGGGGGTGGCAGGGGGCGTTGGCAGGGACGGCCGGGGGGCCGCGGAGGGGGGGGGCGGCGGCGACGAAATCACGCGACGGCGGCGGTGTGTGTCCGGTGGCGAGGTGGGGAGGGGGATTTCAAAGTCATTGATGGGTGGGAAAGGCGGGCGCGACGGGGTGACCGAGAAAGCCGCGCGTGGCAGGTGAGAGGCAAGGCGCGGGGGAGGGGGCGTTTGAATAAAAGAGAGCCGCTGGATTTAATCCAACGGCTCTCTTTTTGTTGCACTACAAAGGCATGCAGCGCAACACAATGCCTATATATATATATATATATATATATATATATATATATATATATATATATATATATATATTGGAAGGCCAAGGGCATATATTACGATAACGCTGGCACGATACATTATGTCCAGAAATTTAAGGCATATATATACGAGTGCCGCTCGCCGGACATATAACAGATTTCAATAAAAATGCCAAATCTGATTTTTATTAATCAAGAAGCTAGTTATTGGATAAGCGAAGACATTATATAACAAAAAAGCTAGTAGCACAATGATAATTGCTTATTTTTCACTTAGGTCTTGAACAAGCACAAACAAATATTTGCGAGCTAGTTTATGTAATTAGCAGTCTTAATTAATTAAATTATGATAAAAATTAGGTTTTGGTTACGAAATTCCTATCATTAAATTTCTATTAAATAATTTTTGGTTCAGTTAGTGTGGACCAAATGCTCACCCTCCTAAGCTTGCTCACACCAAGAGATATCTAATTAAATTGAGTCAATCAAATTGTGGTACTAAACCATGCACCTATAAGCTCATATAATTAATAAAACAAATAAGCTTTAAGAGTACTTCCATTCAAATCATGAACTTTTATTCCGGAGGAGACCAACAATCATCATTAAGAATTTAAGAACCGAGTGGAAATCCAATACCAAAATGAAGAATGGTTCTAAAATGAAGAATGGTTCTAAACTTGTAGTATGAATGACCAAAAAGAATATTTTTAAATGACCTGGCAGTCAAAATTAGTTGAAATAATCATGAGCTTGGGAGAATTTGCGTACTACAGAGCCGTTTTAATTTCACTTCCTCCAAAATGAATACTTTTCACCACCCACCCACTCTATTCCACCCAAATCACGAGTACCCAAGAAACCCGTTTTTTCGCTGGTCATGAATAAGAAATAGAGGATCAACTACGACTTGCGATATATTTTTACATGAATTAATGCATCTAATTTGACATGGACTTTCACTGGCGGCGCAAGAAATTATTCAGTGGTGGAAATGTGGGAGAGGAAAGTGATTCCCACTGCAATATATTGTGGAGGAGAATAGAAGGGCACGTGGCGAAGCAAGTTTCTTGCGATGGAGAAGCATAACTAGATCCTACTCTAGGAGACGACTGGATCGTGAGGATCACATTGATGAAGGTATTGTTTCATCCAAGCATTAATAATAATTCAAAGTCGTCCCTTTGCTCTATCATTTCTTATCAAGTCAATTAAACCAAGCAGACTAGTAAATTCCTTCGTTCCACTTTTTTACTTCTTGGTATTTTGCCAACTCCAGACTCTAAGTGTGCTGAAGAGACATTATAGTCATCGCAAGCTACTCCAGTCTCTGAACGCCATATACTGATTTAACGCAAAGAGTGTTTGCAATATCTGCTACAAGCCTACAACATGCATATATGTGTTGTATATGAATAATAATAATCGAAAATGATTAATGTAATCTAACTCATGGCAAACACCAACTCATCAATATAAATAAGTTACAAGACTGCTACGTATATATACTAGCTAAGATCACATATATAAAATTTAGATGAATCAATTACATTAATAATTTTATTATCAAGGAGAAGTTACAAAATTTTTAATACAGTGAGCTTTCTATTGAACTATTTGGCTATATTAATGCATATGTTCTTTCTTTGTTAATTGATATTTTTCTGCACTTGTTTGAGATTGATTAATTTTAATATGGCAAACAATACGGCGAGTACATGTTCACAGGGTACGTTGACGGCCGCTTGGACTCTTTGGCGTTGCACCATTCTTATTTGCTAGTGTTGTGTACCACACTGCTGAAAAATAGACAACATATATACCAATTATTTAAATGGATGGTGTGTATATATATATATGAGGGATGATTTGCTGTACTGCAGATGGCTGTGCTGCAGTGTTTCAGCCGTTGGATTAAATCCAACGGCTGAAACATGCCCCCCATAAAAATAAAAACAATTCTTGCGCCGCCGCCGGCCGACGCGACGCCACCCCCCTGCCCCGCCCGTCGCTGCCCCGCCGGGGCGGCGACGTATCCGCTGGGCGACGGGCGGCGGATCTAGCCGCCCCGGGTCTTCCCCTGCCGGCCCGCCGCCCCGCTGCCGGGCAACACCACCGTCGCTCGGTCCCCCGCCCGCCACCCTGCCGCGCGACGCCCCCGCCCGCCACCCCGTCCCCAGCCCGCCACCCGGCCGCGCGACGCCCCCGTCCCTCGTCCTCCGTCCCCCGCCCGCCACCCCGCTGCGCCCCCCTCGGCCCCCCGCCGCCACCCCCCCCCCCGTCGGCCCCCGCCGCCACCCGCCGATGCCCCCCTCGGCCCCCGCCCGCCACCCCGCCGCGCCCCCCTCGGCCTCCGCCCGCCACCCAGCCGTGCCGCTCCCCGCGCCCCCCGTCCCCTGTCGCCGGCGCCCCCTTCGGCCCCCGCCGCCACCCCGCCGCGCCCCCCTCGGCCCCCGTCCGCCACCCCGCCGCGCCCCCGTCGGCCTCCGCTCGCCACCCAGCCGTGTTGCGCCCCGCGCCCCCGTCCCCTGTCGCCGGCGGCCCCCCCCCCCCGGTCGTCGCTGGTGCCGGGCAGCCTTCCCGCCCCCTCTGCCGTCGCTGCTGCGGCGCGCCGGTGCCGCCCCCCTTTTTTTCCTTTTTTTTAGATCTTGGCCGTTGGATATTAATCCAACGCCCAAGATTATACTGCAGCACAGCCAAAATCAGGAAGATTTTCTCCTATATATATATATATGCGCTATTTTAAGATTGAAAATAGCCATCTATATATGTCCAAATATTATATTGAAAGCATATATAGAGAAAACAAAGTCCAGAACCCAAATCCATATTAATAAAAACTTGTCAAATACATTTTCTATTGGTTAAGAAGCTGGTTAAGTATTGAATGAGTGAAGAAATTTTTTTAAAAAATGAAAATAATTACCATGGTTGGTGCAACTGAAATATCACTCATTTATTATTAATAATCGTCATAGCCACGATAAATTAATACATATCTCCACACTACAAACATATGGGTGCTGCCAAACTGAGCATTTTCCAAACACATCAATGACAGAGGGTAACTTAACAACATTTAGCATGACCACTATGCTGGTATAGCTAATGTTTTAGGGATAAAGCTCGATAAGAGAACGAACACCCAAGCAGGGCGTGACCTTGTACTCCTTGAAGCCTGCAACGCTAAAGATCTTGCCCCATTCTTTCTCGTCTCTTTCCCAACCTGTGGTTAGCGACATCATTATCACATCCGTCAAGTATTGGGCCTGCGTATGCTTCTGATCACCCGACTTTGAATTCATCACCACTTCTACAAGTATCACCTTGCCTCCCTTTTGTGGAACGGCCTCCTTGCATTTGCGCAAAATCTGTACGCACTCCTCGTCGTTCCAGTCATGAAGGATCCACTGCATAATTTACCAGATATTTTTTTATTTAGGTTAATTATAACGAATATTATTCCACTGCATAATTATAATTATATATATAAGATTAAAGTTGTCACCATTAAATAATTATTGCCGCAAAATATTTTGACAAGGTTGTTCCACTCCATGAATAAATGGACTTGCACTCACCTTAAGTAAAACTGCGTCTGCAGGTGGAATATACTTGAACATGTCCCCTCCTATGGCTTCAACATTACCAGCTGCATCAGCGGGCATCTGCGCCACAACGTGGGGCAAATCCAACACTTTCACATCCAAGTGAGGGAATGCTTTGGCGATGGTCCGAGCAGTAACACCAATGCCGCCACCAACATCGATCAACGTCCGCAGACTTTGAAACACATGAGGGCACTTCTCCACGATGGTGTTCATCAAGAACTGGCTATCACTAGCCATGGCAGCGTTGAATCCCAAGTTAAAGTCACTTTTCCTAGCTGCCACCTCCCACATGCTACCTCCGTGGCAGATCTCAAAGGGCATTGAGCCCTCCATCTTGAGCCAATCACCAAAGTAGAAACATGGGTTCACAAGGTAGGGGTCCAACACCATTTTGGCGTGAGCGTTAGTGGAGAGGAGGACCTCAGAGATGGGTGTGAGACAATATATTGGCTCATGATCATTATTTGCGGTCTGATTAACAGTAAAAACGCCCAAGTGGACGAGGAGGCGAAGGAGTCGGAGTAGGTGAGGCACTTTCACAAGGGGGATCGGAATTGCAGCAGCAAGGTCTAAGAGTGATATGGAGGAGTCATGGGAGTTGATGATCTTGGGTATGCCAAGATCAACGGCGCACTTGATTGCCATTGAGTTTACATAACCAAACTGAAGATTAAGCAATGAGGTGTGTGCCTCAGCTAGTTCTAATTTCGACATGTTTTCTACCTTGGTAAAGTCCATGATAAAGAAGAAAAATTTTTAGTTGGAAGTAGCACTAGCTAGCTAGTGGAATCAAATATTAAGGAAGTTGGAAAGTTTGGTTGGATTGCTGTTGATGAAGTCCAATGCTTGGCTCTATTTATAGAAGGGGGCAGTCAAAATCCTCGCTCTTGTAGTACGAGAAATTTACAAATTGTTTATCTGCAAATTGCAACTAACCTAGCATACATCCACTTAGAAAAATATTTTATTTCACCTACGCACTCGTTTTTTCTTATTTGCAAATTGCGCTATTGGCTTGCATCATGCATAGTTCTGGTCTGGGTAAGTTGGCTACCATCAAATATAAAATGATCCCACAGGGAACTATATTTTTTAATAGAGTCCCCTCGTAAAAAGAACTGACAATTCACTACAATTGGTAACGTTAATGAAGAGACCAAAAGCCATTGTCAATACGGCAATTAACCTGCAAAGAAATCAACATAAACGGTGACTGCGACCCATGATTAGTGCAACCCAAGACATCCTCAAATGTGCATATAAACACGACTGATTGCAAGCAAGTTAATGTTCACTTTGTTCCAAGTGAAGCGACCTTGAAAAAACATAGACGTCAATTTTATTAATTTGACTTTTTTTTACCTATTCTAATTTTAAGGTGGCTTTCTCTGACCTTTAAAACGTTTGAACAGAATCAGTAATTCCCCAGGTCACATTACGGAAGAGTACTAAAGTTTTGCTGGCTTGGTGGCCGCATCAACAGTATGAAGAACTATGCTTCGAGTTTACCAAATTAATTTGTAAGAAAAAACGCTCTCATTGTGGCCTTTTTATACCTGGCACTAAAAGAATGCTCTTCTTGCGTTTTGTTAAAAATGCCCACTTGTCATTCAAATTGTAATAATTAGGGCAACGGTCAAACCGACTGAACTAAGTTATCAAATAAAATTTCACACCTAATCAAACCCAAAATTCTCCCATATTTCAGTTCTGAATAGTTCAGTTTATTCAAAAATCAAAATTATTAAAATTATATCAATAAAATAATTATTATTTTTATAATGAAAAAAATTATGACATAAATATTTAACATCATAATCACATTGAAAATTATTCTATACATATATATTATATTAAACATCTCAAATAAATTGTAAATAAATAAATAACAATAATAACCCACATAAAATTAAAAATTAATTTTTATATTTGTTTCTGTTTTTTTCATTTGATTTTAATTTGGTTCATTTTTTAACTGGAATTTCACGCACCTAAGGTCCAAACCCTACCAAACTGATAAGTTTGTTTGGTGGGTTATTTCGGTTTGGACCGAAATATACTCATGCCTATAATTAATACAATATTTTTTCCAAGGCAACAATCATGATCATACAATATTAGAGATTCCTCTCCCATCAGCCTACCGAGCAGGACTAGGTCGACATAAACAGCAAATTAAATATGGAATTGCATAGTCAGGGAACTTATACGATAGTATATGCCACTTAGGTTTGTTTTAAGAGAACATTTTTTACGCCCCTTGAAATGAACAAACAATTATTAATGTGCTTTGGTCGACCCTATTGCATATAAATACCTTGGTTAATAATTAATAAATGTAATTCAGCGCAGTATTTGCTGTTGTGGAATCCCAAGGTTCATGACTTATCCAGATAGTAACTCGTTAAGCTGCACATCTGAACATGCCTTTACCCGCATTTCACTCAACAGTCGTCTTGTGCGACCTCGAAGTGCAAAATCGTAAAATTCTGAGCGGCTTGACGTGGAATTTTCTACTAACAGTTCACAATGTTCGAAGTAGAGGGATGGCAAGCGCTAGGAAGCTGCATGAATGTAAGAACGACTCATATTAATATAATGATATATATATATATATAGTTATTCAATTTTTTTTTAATATGTTGATATATGAGTTGCTTCCTACACATGATCCTAGAATACTCTCTACATCACTCAAGACTAAGTTGAATTCAATGCATCAATTGAATTCAAAAGATCGTGGATTTTGAATTTGGTCAATTCATTGAAAGCCAAAAACAACAAAAGAAGTACTTCAGGTAGCTCGGTTAATATTTATACTATTATACGCTTTGTTATATATATTATTATTGTCATACGGAAACAAATCTTGGTATAAAATATCAATTCCTGGTGAAGGAATTTTTTTAACTTTTGCTGATGTTGTCCTAGTCCCCGTCGGCTGGCTGGGGTAAAGATTGGGAAGTGGAGAGGTTAACTAATATTAATTACTTACTTTCAAAAGTGAGGAACAGGGTATTCTTAACACAACCTAGCCAAGGAGAGTTACAGTTACCATGGATATGATCGTCAGGCCATCAAAAGATTCAAAACCTTGTTATCTTACACCTTTTTTCAGTTCTCATGAATTGTGGAGGGACGGCTTTCTATCTCGTGTTCATTGTTGAATTCAATCGGCACAGGTCAACGAAACTTAATTTATAGAAAAATAAAAGGGAAAATGTAACAGAGGCTGTTGTCAAAAACTTAAATATATTGACTTTTATTTTTAAAGTAAATGTATATATTGACCTGATGATCTGATGATGATGATGAAGATGAAACCATTGTTTTCTATTAAAAGGAAAGTGATGGATTTACGAGTCCGTTTTTCCTATTGAGAGGAAAGTGGTGCATTTAGGAGCTCTTAATTAGGAGCTAATTGCACAAATAAAAGCTTTTGATGGTTGATGGGAATAGCGAGAATAGTTGACATTCTACCCTCACACGTGCGAAGGAGATTTTGCTAAAAATATTAAGAATAATGGCAAGAAAATCCTTTAAAATATTAGTGGATTTCCAATTTTTAATTAAATCTGGACCGGAGCACTGCCAACTTACTAACGCCGGTCCATTAAACCCATACTCTCTAACAATTTATGCAGGATGTTCTTTTTCTTTTTACAAGGTAATTTTTTCGATTATCACACATATAATTAGTACTAGTCTTAACATATATAGTTTATTTACTGCTAATTAGTAATAGCATGCTCTCTGATTCATGCGTCATCCCGTATGTTCCCTCATCACAGTTCACCCGAGACCCATTTTAAACATAACTAAAAAAATCTTAGGGCCCATTTGGTTAATATAAAAATAATATAAATATCATAAAATTTTAAAATAATCAATATTATTATAGAAAGTTGTATCCAATGTATTTTATATGAAAATAATATTATATTAACAATTATTTTGTATAAATATTAAGTATGATTATATCGAAGAGAAGTATAAAATAGCCATAATTATGGGTGGTTAACTTAGAAATAATTATATGATTAATTTGATCCCCAAACATATTGAACATGTACTAATTATTATATTTTTATGAAATATATTAACTGTATACTATATTTAATAACGTTGTCTATTGAAAATTTTTATGTTATTTATATTTTTTCCATGCCAATCACATAAACCTTAAAAAAGTAAAAGATAAAAGAAGTAAAAAAACAATTGTATTTATTTAAAATTTATGAGAATAATTCTTTTAAGCCGTTATTATATCAGTTTGAGGATGAACAACTAGACTAGCTTCCAGCCGCCTCCCCATGGACAACGAACGATGCCGCCCCGAGAAAAAAGAACTCATTTGTGCGGTGCTCTTCTAATTTTTAGTATATAGTAAGTGCAAATTGCAAAGAGTTAATTCGCTAGATTCCATGTGAAGCTAGCTCTTATAATCTGCTTGGACAATGACCAGGAAGAGAGCGAGGAAATTTTACAGCCAATGTTCGTTGTTTCTGATCAACGACGAACTCACTTGTGTGGCTATAAATACAGACAACCACTCCCCTTCAACAACAGCTTAACTAACCTACCCATTTCATCTCTTTTATTGCGAGTTCCAACTTCCCACCAAAACTTCCTCTCCTTTTCTCCAGGCAAAAAAACTTCCTCACTCTAAGCATTAAGATGGACATTACCAAGGTTGAAAAAATGTCCAAATTAGAACAAGATGAGGCACACACCTCATTGCTTAATCTTCAGTTTGGTTATGTAAACTCAATGGCAATCAAGTGCGCCGTTGATCTTGGCATACCCAACATCATCAACTCCCATGACTCCTCCATATCACTCTTAGACCTTGCTGCTGCAATTCCGATCCCCCTTGTGAAAGTGCCTCACCTACTCCGACTCCTTCGCCTCCTCGTCCACTTGGGCGTTTTTACTGTTAATCAGACCGCAAATAATGATCATGAGCCAATATATTGTCTCACACCCATCTCTGAGGTCCTCCTCTCCACTAACGCTCACGCCAAAATGGTGTTGGACCCCTACCTTGTGAACCCATGTTTCTACTTTGGTGATTGGCTCAAGATGGAGGGCTCAATGCCCTTTGAGATCTGCCACGGAGGTAGCATGTGGGAGGTGGCAGCTAGGAAAAGTGACTTTAACTTGGGATTCAACGCTGCCATGGCTAGTGATAGCCAGTTCTTGATGAACACCATCGTGGAGAAGTGCCCTCATGTGTTTCAAAGTCTGCGGACGTTGATCGATGTTGGTGGCGGCATTGGTGTTACTGCTCGGACCATCGCCAAAGCATTCCCTCACTTGGATGTGAAAGTGTTGGATTTGCCCCACGTTGTGGCGCAGATGCCCGCTGATGCAGCTGGTAATGTTGAAGCCATAGGAGGGGACATGTTCAAGTATATTCCACCTGCAGACGCAGTTTTACTTAAGGTGAGTGCAAGTCCATTTATTCATGGAGTGGAACAACCTTGTCAAAATATTTTGCGGCAATAATTATTTAATGGTGACAACTTTAATCTTATATATATAATTATAATTATGCAGTGGAATAATATTCGTTATAATTAACCTAAATAAAAAAATATCTGGTAAATTATGCAGTGGATCCTTCATGACTGGAACGACGAGGAGTGCGTACAGATTTTGCGCAAATGCAAGGAGGCCGTTCCACAAAAGGGAGGCAAGGTGATACTTGTAGAAGTGGTGATGAATTCAAAGTCGGGTGATCAGAAGCATACGCAGGCCCAATACTTGACGGATGTGATAATGATGTCGCTAACCACAGGTTGGGAAAGAGACGAGAAAGAATGGGGCAAGATCTTTAGCGTTGCAGGCTTCAAGGAGTACAAGGTCACGCCCTGCTTGGGTGTTCGTTCTCTTATCGAGCTTTATCCCTAAAACATTAGCTATACCAGCATAGTGGTCATGCTAAATGTTGTTAAGTTACCCTCTGTCATTGATGTATTTGGAAAATGCTCAGTTTGGCAGCACCCATATGTTTGTAGTGAGGAGATATGTATTAATTTATCGTGGCTACGACGATTATTAATAATAAATGAGTGATATTTCAGTTGCACCAACCATGGTAATTATTTTCATTTTTTAAAAAAAGTTTCTTCACTCATTCAATACTTAACCAGCTTCTTAACCAATAGAAAATGTATTTGACAAGTTTTTATTAATATGGATTTGGGTTCTGGACTTTGCTTTCTCTATATATGCTTTCAATATAATATTTGGACATATATAGATGGCTATTTTCAATTTTAAAATAGCGCATATATATATAT
>JAURVB010008275.1:0-48698 GCA_033002965.1 Piper betle | reverse complement strand
TGGACTTTACCAAGGTAGAAAACATGTCGAAATTAGAACTAGCTGAGGCACACACCTCATTGCTTAATCTTCAGTTTGGTTATGTAAACTCAATGGCAATCAAGTGCGCCGTTGATCTTGGCATACCCAAGATCATCAACTCCCATGACTCCTCCATATCACTCTTAGACCTTGCTGCTGCAATTCCGATCCCCCTTGTGAAAGTGCCTCACCTACTCCGACTCCTTCGCCTCCTCGTCCACTTGGGCGTTTTTACTGTTAATCAGACCGCAAATAATGATCATGAGCCAATATATTGTCTCACACCCATCTCTGAGGTCCTCCTCTCCACTAACGCTCACGCCAAAATGGTGTTGGACCCCTACCTTGTGAACCCATGTTTCTACTTTGGTGATTGGCTCAAGATGGAGGGCTCAATGCCCTTTGAGATCTGCCACGGAGGTAGCATGTGGGAGGTGGCAGCTAGGAAAAGTGACTTTAACTTGGGATTCAACGCTGCCATGGCTAGTGATAGCCAGTTCTTGATGAACACCATCGTGGAGAAGTGCCCTCATGTGTTTCAAAGTCTGCGGACGTTGATCGATGTTGGTGGCGGCATTGGTGTTACTGCTCGGACCATCGCCAAAGCATTCCCTCACTTGGATGTGAAAGTGTTGGATTTGCCCCACGTTGTGGCGCAGATGCCCGCTGATGCAGCTGGTAATGTTGAAGCCATAGGAGGGACATGTTCAAGTATATTCCACCTGCAGACGCAGTTTTACTTAAGGTGAGTGCAAGTCCATTTATTCATGGAGTGGAACAACCTTGTCAAAATATTTTGCGGCAATAATTATTTAATGGTGACAACTTTAATCTTATATATATAATTATAATTATGCAGTGGAATAATATTCGTTATAATTAACCTAAATAAAAAAATATCTGGTAAATTATGCAGTGGATCCTTCATGACTGGAACGACGAGGAGTGCGTACAGATTTTGCGCAAATGCAAGGAGGCCGTTCCACAAAAGGGAGGCAAGGTGATACTTGTAGAAGTGGTGATGAATTCAAAGTCGGGTGATCAGAAGCATACGCAGGCCCAATACTTGACGGATGTGATAATGATGTCGCTAACCACAGGTTGGGAAAGAGACGAGAAAGAATGGGGCAAGATCTTTAGCGTTGCAGGCTTCAAGGAGTACAAGGTCACGCCCTGCTTGGGTGTTCGTTCTCTTATCGAGCTTTATCCCTAAAACATTAGCTATACCAGCATAGTGGTCATGCTAAATGTTGTTAAGTTACCCTCTGTCATTGATGTGTTTGGAAAATGCTCAGTTTGGCAGCACCCATATGTTTGTAGTGTGGAGATATGTATTAATTTATCGTGGCTATGACGATTATTAATAATAAATGAGTGATATTTCAGTTGCACCAACCATGGTAATTATTTTCATTTTTTAAAAAAATTTCTTCACTCATTCAATACTTAACCAGCTTCTTAACCAATAGAAAATGTATTTGACAAGTTTTTATTAATATGGATTTGGGTTCTGGACTTTGCTTTCTCTATATATGCTTTCAATATAATATTTGGACATATATAGATGGCTATTTTCAATCTTAAAATAGCGCATATATATATATATAGGAGAAAATCTTCCTGATTTTGGCTGTGCTGCAGTACAATCTTGGGCGTTGGATTAATATCCAACGGCCAAGATCTAAAAAAAAAGGAAAAAAAGGGGGGGCGGCACCGGCGCCGCCGCAGCAGCGACGGCAGAGGGGGCGGGAAGGCTGCCCGGCACCAGCGACGACCGGGGGGGGGGGCCGCCGGCGACAGGGGACGGGGGCGCGGGGCGCAACACGGCTGGGTGGCGAGCGGAGGCCGACGGGGCGCGGCGGGGTGGCGGACGGGGGCCGAGGGGGGCGCGGCGGGGTGGCGGCGGGGGCCGAAGGGGGCGCCGGCGACAGGGGACGGGGGGCGCGGGGAGCGGCACGGCTGGGTGGCGGGCGGAGGCCGAGGGGGGCGCGGCGGGGTGGCGGGCGGGGGCCGAGGGGGGCACGGCGGGTGGCGGCGGGGGCCGACGGGGGGGGGGGTGGCGGCGGGGGCCGAGGGGGGCGCAGCGGGGTGGCGGGCGGGGGACGGAGGACGAGGGACGGGGGCGTCGCGCGGCCGGGTGGCGGGCTGGGGACGGGGTGGCGGGCGGGGCGTCGCGCGGCAGGGTGGCGGGCGGGGGACCGAGCGACGGTGGTGTTGCCCGGCAGCGGGGCGGCGGGCCGGCAGGGGAAGACCCGGGGCGGCTAGATCCGCCGCCCGTCGCCCAGCGGATACGTCGCCGCCCCGGCGGGGCAGCGACGGGCGGGGCAGGGGGGTGGCGTCGCGTCGGCCGGCGGCGGCGCAAAAATTTTTTTATTTTTATGGGGGGCATGTTTCAGCCGTTGGATTTAATCCAACGGCTGAAACACTGCAGCACAGCCATCTGCAGTACAGCAAATCATCCCTCATATATATATATACACACCATCCATTTAAATAATTGGTATATATGTTGTCTATTTTTCAGCAGTGTGGTACACAACACTAGCAAATAAGAATGGTGCAACGCCAAAAAGTCCAAGCGGCCGTCAACGTACCCTGTGAACATGTACTCGCCGTATTGTTTGCCATATTAAAATTAATCAATCTCAAACAAGTGCAGAAAAATATCAATTAACAAAGAAAGAACATATGCATTAATATAGCCAAATAGTTCAATAGAAAGCTCACTGTATTAAAAATTTTGTAACTTCTCCTTGATAATAAAATTATTAATGTAATTGATTCATCTAAATTTTATATATGTGATCTTAGCTAGTATATATACGTAGCAGTCTTGTAACTTATTTATATTGATGAGTTGGTGTTTGCCATGAGTTAGATTACATTAATCATTTTCGATTATTATTATTCATATACAACACATATATGCATGTTGTAGGCTTGTAGCAGATATTGCAAACACTCTTTGCGTTAAATCAGTATATGGCGTTCAGAGACTGGAGTAGCTTGCGATGACTATAATGTCTCTTCAGCACACTTAGAGTCTGGAGTTGGCAAAATACCAAGAAGTAAAAAAGTGGAACGAAGGAATTTACTAGTCTGCTTGGTTTAATTGACTTGATAAGAAATGATAGAGCAAAGGGACGACTTTGAATTATTATTAATGCTTGGATGAAACAATACCTTCATCAATGTGATCCTCACGATCCAGTCGTCTCCTAGAGTAGGATCTAGTTATGCTTCTCCATCGCAAGAAACTTGCTTCGCCACGTGCCCTTCTATTCTCCTCCACAATATATTGCAGTGGGAATCACTTTCCTCTCCCACATTTCCACCACTGAATAATTTCTTGCGCCGCCAGTGAAAGTCCATGTCAAATTAGATGCATTAATTCATGTAAAAATATATCGCAAGTCGTAGTTGATCCTCTATTTCTTATTCATGACCAGCGAAAAAACGGGTTTCTTGGGTACTCGTGATTTGGGTGGAATAGAGTGGGTGGGTGGTGAAAAGTATTCATTTTGGAGGAAGTGAAATTAAAACGGCTCTGTAGTACGCAAATTCTCCCAAGCTCATGATTATTTCAACTAATTTTGACTGCCAGGTCATTTAAAAATATTCTTTTTGGTCATTCATACTACAAGTTTAGAACCATTCTTCATTTTAGAACCATTCTTCATTTTGGTATTGGATTTCCACTCGGTTCTTAAATTCTTAATGATGATTGTTGGTCTCCTCCGGAATAAAAGTTCATGATTTGAATGGAAGTACTCTTAAAGCTTATTTGTTTTATTAATTATATGAGCTTATAGGTGCATGGTTTAGTACCACAATTTGATTGACTCAATTTAATTAGATATCTCTTGGTGTGAGCAAGCTTAGGAGGGTGAGCATTTGGTCCACACTAACTGAACCAAAAATTATTTAATAGAAATTTAATGATAGGAATTTCGTAACCAAAACCTAATTTTTATCATAATTTAATTAATTAAGACTGCTAATTACATAAACTAGCTCGCAAATATTTGTTTGTGCTTGTTCAAGACCTAAGTGAAAAATAAGCAATTATCATTGTGCTACTAGCTTTTTTGTTATATAATGTCTTCGCTTATCCAATAACTAGCTTCTTGATTAATAAAAATCAGATTTGGCATTTTTATTGAAATCTGTTATATGTCCGGCGAGCGGCACTCGTATATATATGCCTTAAATTTCTGGACATAATGTATCGTGCCAGCGTTATCGTAATATATGCCCTTGGCCTTCCAATATATATATATATATATATATATATATATATATATATATATATATATATATATATATAGGCATTGTGTTGCGCTGCATGCCTTTGTAGTGCAACAAAAAGAGAGCCGTTGGATTAAATCCAGCGGCTCTCTTTTATTCAAACGCCCCCTCCCCCGCGCCTTGCCTCTCACCTGCCACGCGCGGCTTTCTCGGTCACCCCGTCGCGCCCGCCTTTCCCACCCATCAATGACTTTGAAATCCCCCTCCCCACCTCGCCACCGGACACACACCGCCGCCGTCGCGTGATTTCTCGTCGCCGCCCCCCCCCCTCCGCGGCCCCCCGGCCGTCCCTGCCAACGCCCCCTGCCACCCCCTGGCCCTACCCACTGAAGAAGAATTGAGTCAACATATTACAACATTATATCCTATTGTAAAAGATGAGTTTAAACTAAAGGTTAGAGTACAACTTGATTGTTGCATGATGTACTCAACTTCTATACTAGTTATTCAAAAATGGCAGGATTGGTGTATGTAAACAAAGTACAAATTATCATATGAGAACAAAAGAGTTATGTTCTCAAGTGTTTGTGTATTCTAAAGGACATTCAAAAGAAAATGGGTGTAAAATACAAATTGGATATTAAGATGATAACAATAATGATGGTGTGAGTACAAGCAAACGAAATAGAGGAAATACCCTATAAAGGAAAAAAAGAATTTATCTTGTCATTAGAGAAGATTGCGGATATAGGTAATTAGAAATAAAGAGGGCACATGGAAGGTCATGTATTTTGAAAAAGGACATAGTCATATACTCCTTACATAATCAAAAACTCATTTTCTCAGGTCACATAGGCATGTTACAAAAGTGCACCAAAATTTGATTGACACATTTGAAAAGGCTAACATAAAAACTTCCCAACTAATGTCTGTGCTAGAAATTGAAGCTGGTGGGGTTGAAAATATTGGTTGTAAAGAGATAGATATTAGAAATGCCCAGACAAAAAATAAGGAATAGATAAAGGAAATTGATGCCCAATTATTGATGGAACATTTTAAGGAAATGAAAGAGATGAATGACTCATTTTTTTATTACTATGAAGTTGATGATGATGGTAGATGTAAGTATTATTTTTAGGCGGATGGAATTACAAGAAATAATTATAAGTTTTTCTCAGATGTGATGATTTTTTATTACAACAAATGATATAAATAAATATGCACTTGTTTTTGCATCATTCACTAGAATAAATTATCATAGGTAAACTATTACATTTGGATGTAATTTTTTGTATAATGAGAAGACTAAGTCTTTTATTTGGCTTTTTGAAACATTTTTGAAATGCATGGTTGGAAAGTATCCTGGGGCAATTATTACTGATCAAGATCCTACAGTGGATAAAATAATTAAACTGATATTTCCTTCAACATATCATTGTCTTTATATTTGACATATCCTTAAGAAAGAAACTGAAAAATTAAGTGTAATTGGTCACAAAAAGAGTTTTATGAGTCATTTCATTTATGATGCAGAAAACAAATAAAAATTTGAATCACAATGAGGTGAAATAATGAAAGACAATTGATTAGAGGAAAATAAGTGGTTCAAATCCATATATGCGATTCGTTAAACATGGGTGTCTATGTATAGTAAAGGTATATTTTGGCTAGTATAAGAAGTTCGCAATGAAGTGAATCTCAAAACTCATTTTATTTAAGGTATGTCAACAAAAGAAATAGTCTTATTGAGTTTATACATAGATTTGAGAGAGCTATCAAAAGACAGAGATGAACGATGCAAAATAATCTTATGAAAACTCATATAAAAAATCAAAATTGGTCACTTCATTAAAGATGAAATGTAAGATAATAAAGGTTTATATTTGAAATTTTTTTTATAAGTTTCAAAAAGAACTACAATACAATTTGGTTTGTTACTCATCTCATAAGAAATTAGATGGGGAGGATGTTGAATAATATGATATAGCATGTTGTAAATATAATAAAGAGTTGGTTGCACGTGTTACTTACATAGGAGTTGACAGTAGATGCAGCAAAGGAAGAGATGGACAATTGACATAGTAAAGAAAGTTATTTTTGATGGTGATGGAATAGAACTTCGTGGAGATTGCAACAAAACTTTATTTTCTAATTGGGGAGAATTGCACTGTACATTTAATCGAAAGGCCAAAAAAGCATATTCATCATCTGAGAAATTTAAACTCACCAAACAAAAACTTGGAGATATAAAAATTGGTAAAAGATGTAGTAGATAATCCACATCACGGAATACAAGTACATCTTAAAATATAAGTTCATCCACTGACACAATTAAAGACAAAAAGAAGTGGTAAAAGGTGGAAGAGTGGTAAAGAACTTGGAATGGAGCATATAGTAAAAGATGGGCTATGCCATTGTTGCAACAAATGGGGAGTTGCCCATGATAAGTGCACTTGCCTTGCAATTGTAGCACATCAGTAATGTTGCCCAATACAAACTTTGTTTTGATCTTTGTCATATATAATTTATATGATTATTTTCCATGTTTTATTTTTAAATATATAGGCAAAAAAATGTTTCATCTGAAAGTGAAGTTGTGGAGTCTATTCAGGGGCGTCTATGCAGTGTTGGCAAATCTCAAAGTAGTGAAAGAGAACGACTATGATAGCTATGAATCTGGAAGGATTATATAATCTTAGTGATTTGTAACTTGTTTCCATGATTTGTTATTAGTTTTAATCAAACTTGACATATTTGTAACTTGTAAGTTATTCGTGGATATGATTGTCCATGATTTGTACTTGTATTCATCATGTAGAAGAAAATTAAATGAGATGGCTCTCATGTGTTTTGGCTCTGATGTCTTTTCGAATTTGTCAACATAATTTAAATGTTATCAGAATATATAAGAGTATGCCATTTTTTTAATATATAGTTAATCACCAAATTAATTTTAAAACTGTTTACCCAGTTAGGACTCATTATTTATTAATTTTGGGCGAGTTATTAAGTTTACAGCATGTTACTCGAGTTACAACTCAATTATTTTATTTTATTATATTTTAGTATATTTTTTTATAGTTATCAAGATTATTTTGTAATATTGGTTCGAGTCGATATCGAGTCACGTTTTTATTAACTCGAGTCGGGCCCGCTAATGGCAGTGAGCAGTGGTGGGGAGTGGTGGTCGCAGGGGCGGGCCTGACTGTGGCGGCAGGTGCCAAGGGGGGAAAGGAGGGTGGTGGTGGTGGTGGCAGGGGGCAGGCCCGGCTGCGACGGCGGGTGGTGGCAAGGGAGGGGTGGTGGTGGTCTTGGAAGGGGTGGGCCCGGCCACAGTGGCGGGCAGTGGTGGGGGAGGAGGTGGGGGGTGGGTGATGGTGGAATAACAACAAATAACCCTAAACCCTCATGGTATTAGTTGGAATAAATGAGAGCCGTTGGATTTATTCCAACTGCTCTCCTTTGGCTGTTATTGGTACCTTTCAATAATTTTTTGTCTTTACAGTGTGCGTGCTACTTGTGCAGACTGAAAAGAGCGCTGTTGATCCTTTGCTTCAGTCGCTAGGTGTTGAGAAGTATCTTGTTTCTTTTCGGGCTGAAGAAGTATGTTATTTTCAGATGTTCTGTTTGATGTCAATTGTTTCTATTCTTTTTGTCGAAAAACATATTCCATTTGAAAAACAAGTTAACCTAGCATTTTATGTAAGCAGTTGATATGACAGCCCTGATGTACATGACAGATGGGGACCTAAAAGCTCTTGGGATTCCTATGGTATTTCTATGTTGTTGTACTGATAATTTTGGGAGGTTGGTGGCCGGGGGCGTTTATTTGTTTGTCTTTTTTTCCAATGTATTTGGGGTGTTGTTAAACTGGATCAAAATTTTGTGCCCTTCCACGTAGTGTAGAGGTCAAATTTTGTATTCCAGAGAGTTCCTTGTCTTTCTGTTTTGTGATGGAGTTGGCCACTTACGAAGTTTATGTGCAATGTTTGCAGGGGCCAAGGAAGAACATACTTGTAGCTTTAGATGCCAGAACTCGACAAAAAAACGGACTAGTGGTTTTTATTTTTGCTTGCCGTTTCAGAGGCTTAGCAAATATAAGCAAAATCTGCTTGTATTCGTGGTGTTACCGTCAACGATAGAATTGTTAGGGGGTGTTCAGAACGGTTGGAAAGATTTATTTTTGTGATTGCTGCATAATCCCCGGTTAAGCTGCACGTTGTGCAGCTCTAAACATGTACCTAATCTGAAGGCCATAATACACAAGACTTCTAAATTGTTGGAGGCATGTGTTTAAGCCGGCTAATATTATTAAACATGACATGGAGGAATTCTCATATGATTCAAGTAAAACACTTGAGTTGCTTGTTAAAAAAATTATACTATGAAGTCATTCATATTATAATCATGTCGGACTGTTTAAATATATAAATAAATAAATAAATAATAATATGTTCAAATTTTAACATAGCTGATAATAATTAACATAATGTAACCAATATTATCATAAACTAGTTAAGTAGGATTACACTTCCCAGTCTTCTAATATAGGTAAAACCATATGCTCTCAGATCACTATGTAGCGTCAACAAAAACGTTTAACATAATATGCAATTCTTCATATAACTATTAAAAAGCTAAAATTTGACGTTCCAGTCATTCAACCAGTTCATTATAATAAATACGGCAGTGCCTGAATTAACCGTGCGGCCAAGTCCAACAAGACCACGTATTCATAACGTAACAGTATCAGTGAGATCAAGCTATAACACATTTGCTTGGAAAAAAAGATACAGCCATATTAGGGCATAACTATTACTCCACCTTACAGCAGTTGACCACTTCTACTTAACACTATTATAAACAGAACAAAATGTAAATGTGGGGGAAAAAAGCTTTTGCTAGTAGCCCTAAAAACTAAGTTCACAAAAATATTTTGGTTTGGCATTCTTTAAAAAATTCACTTCGATTCAAAAATGTCATTCCTCGTCTCTAAGAAACCTTCTTTTGCGCCAGCCACGTGAAATACTTTGCTATTTCTTTCTTATGTCGTTTTATCTCCTTGATTGCAGCAATTAGAACATGCAGTGAAATGGGTGCAAAGAAAGGCTGAAAATTGCAGTGGTAGAAGACAACAATTGATATTAGAAGACCCCTAATGAGCCATTTGACACAAAGACAACAATACAAAATTTTGAATACTACTAAACAAGATCATCTGAAGAAGAAGAAGAATTACGAAGTTGAAGTAAAAATCATTGCATACGTTTGTCCAAACTACTAACCATGTAAATAGCAAAATAGTGCTGAATAGAGGAATAGCTCAAGGATAAGATAGACGAATGAAAGAAGGCATTCTCTGATAAAGTTCCGACTTGTCAAGAACATGCTGAAACACAAAGCTCAACGTTTAGCAGTCTGCTACATGCAAAAAACTGATCATAGGAAAATCAGATATAATGATGATTTCACAATTTAGGGTCGGATACAAGAACCAGTACCAGCCGAAGAATCATAGAGTCCCAGAGAGGCATTGCTGAGAGAAAAGGTGGCAGCTTCCAGCGAAAGTTTCCCCTGGATAACCATCAGATAAACGAATAGCCAAAAGAAAAAGTAAAAAGTTCTTCAATCTCAGCATAATGGGGTTACACTTCCATTCTGTTATCCCTACATATATTAAGTGAGTGACTTTCAAATGGATTTTCTATTAAGCTACAGGCTGCACATAATATCAAAACAGTTCTTTCTTCATCATCATCTACACCTAATCGAAGCAAGGCTAAGAAAAGCTTTGTGATACAATTTTATAAATAAGTATATAATCAAATGATTTGGAACCAAAATTTCCATCTGAGGCTAGCATAGTTCATTGATGTCATAACTAGCATTTGCACAGCAAAGAAGCAAAACTACAATGTATTCATTATATTTATGGTCCCAAGAAAGGTTAAGCCATGTGGAGAGAAATGCTAATAGTATTGGGAAATTTAATTAATATGGGAGAATTTTCAAGATCTCTAGAAAATTCTAATAAAAATTAAACACTGAATCTTAGTAAATTTAAGTTAATTTAATTAAAAATGGTCGATTCTCTTCGGTTCACCTCATATATTAGGGAGAGGAGAAAATTTTGGGGGAGAAGAAAAAAAAACAAAGAAAACAAACCTAAAAAAATATCATATTATAATATAAATGTGGCGCCGGTAGAAGCAGGAGGTCACTTCCTCCCTTCGCTAACAAGTAACAACAAAAGTAAAGAAAGAAAGAAAGCAGGAATCGCCGTCGCGTCGCATCCCCCGAGTCGAGGAATCAAATCCCCGCCACCACCGCCGGTGATCGGTAATCCGTACACATGGCGGGGGTGTCCCTCAAGTGTGGGGACTGCGGATCTCTCCTCCGGAGCGTGCAGGAGGCGCAGCAGCACGCGGAGCTCACCTCCCACTCCAACTTCCTCGAGTCCACCAAACCCGTCCTTAACCTCGTCTGCTCCACCTGCTCCAAACCCTGCCGCTCCCAAACCGTACTTCCTCTTTTTGTCCATTGATTTACCACTCTTCGCTTCCTTTTTTTTTTGGTTTTCTTGGTTTTGGGGTTTTGTTTCGATTTGATTTGCCGGCGATTATGATGGTTTGATCTCGAGGGTTTTGTGTTTTTGTGTTCAGGAAGTGGATTTGCACACCAAGCGGACTGGTCACGTCGAATTCTTGGATAAGACTTTGGAGGCGTCTAAGCCAATTGCTTTGGAGACACCCAAGCCCTCCTCTTCCGAGTCCCAAGAGGGTGCCAATAGCGGTGACGGTGAATCCGATCTAAGTGAGCTCTCTCTCTCTCTCTCTCTCTTTCTTTTTCCTTGTTAACCTCTACGGTCTGAGATAAGGTGTGTTTCAAAATTTGTATTTTTATATACAATAAAAAAAATTGTTCCGAAAATATGGATGTTTTTTCATTCATGGAGAAGCCGTGGACCATAATAATTGATAATTATTTTCTTACCACTGCTCTAGTAATGTTGATTGATATATGCCAATTTATTATGCTATGCACCTCGTCTAATTTTGCATGTCTCCATTTACTATTTTAGGATTACAAACTTAGTTTTGGGTAACTTGGTGTAATTTTTCATGCCTCTATTTACTATTTTAGGATTACATACATACTTTTGGGTTTGATGGTAACTTGTCTATCAAATTGAATAGACTGAACTATTCCTCTTCTGCAATTATTGAAATGCAGCATTCTTTTAGCTTGATTGGTTGTGCTTGAAATGCCAATAATTCTCGAGATGAAATGCTTCAAATGTGAATCAAATGGTTTTTCCTTTAGATGGCTGAAAAATATCATATGTTAAACGTACATGTTTTCTTTTGAAAAATATTTTATTGTCTATTTTTATGCATGCTAGAAATGGCCGTTCCTGAAGTTGATAAAAAGCTCCTTGAAGAACTTGAATCTATGGATTCCCCGTGGAAAGAGCAACACGAGCACTACACTACTCAGGTAAAAGCTCTATCGAAAAGAAACATGATTGTTCTTTTGAGGTTTGATATTAAGGAAGAAGATTGTTTCATTTGATAACATTGGAATTAATGACTAAATCGTCAAAATATGGTAGCGAGTGTTTGTGTCTGTCCCTAACTGGATGCCGATTGATGACAATATCGTCATTCATCCATCACTTCAAAATCTACATTTGTTACATACTCAATCTTCTATGGATTTTTTTCAGGCAATACTGGTGTTGAGGCTGCTATAAACTGGGTTGTTGAACATGAGGATGATCCCGACATTGATCAAATGCCGATGGTGCAATATTAACTGAAATAGTTTGTTTTATAGAGTTTCTAAGGGAGTTGACTTATTTTAATTATTCTGTATCCTCCAAAACTTCTCCATTTCCTACCATTTTGTTTCTGTAGGTTCCTGTTGAAATAGAAGCTGAGGATTCAAAGCCTTCTTTGACCCCTGAAGAAGTGAAGGAAAAGGCTCAAGAGCTAAGGTATCTGTCAGATTTTGTAAATTTTATATAATTGTTTTTTTTAATGAAGGGGTATGTTGGGTGGCACCAGGAAGTGCATCTGCCATAGTATTTGCCACTTTTTCCTCGTTTAGGTTTTGTTTCATTGGCAATAAGTAGATAATATAAAGTACATACCACTGATTTCAACATATTTAGAATAAGGTGTAGTGGATGATCATATTTCTTGACCTTTTGGCCTTAAATCATTTAAATCACCAAATAGTTTTACCCTGGTGATGTTTATTCAACATATTAATTGGGGGGAAAAATAAATAATTTGTGTGTATGAAAATAACAAGCATTTTCTGCTAAATTTGTTTGTTAATTGTCGCCATTGAATAATGTGTTTATGCATTTTCTAGGGAACGTGCTCGTAAGAAGAAAGAGGAAGAAGAGAAGAGGATGGAAAGGGAACGTGAAAAGGTAACTTATGTTTTTAGTTCAAGTTCAATCCGCATTATTCCAAGACTACATTCCGGTCCTAAAAAACTGAAATTTAGTAATTTGATCTCCCATGAATTCGCTACCAACTGGAATGCATAAACCTTTTCAACTAGACCTGCTTCTGTCCAGTCAGAAAGATTCGAAGGAAGATTTTAAATAAGAAGCTTGAGTTCTCTCCATGTTTATGGAGATTTTTCATGTGCCTATTTCAATCTTGAATGGAAAATTATTTATAAAAGGCTCACCATATATTAGGAAAACCTAAGGTTTGTATAGTTCTTCCTGCTGATTCCTTTCATCCTTCTGAATTTTTCCATTTTTTTTACCCTTATCATCAATCATTTGCCTAGGTAAAATGTTCAAGGTTTTGCCCTTACGCGTTTTTAAAATCAACAATTCTAGTGTCAAATTTTTTTCTATCTTCTTGATCAGATGAATAATGTTTGCATACTAACTAAAGTTATTTTTTTTGTACCTAACACATTGTATTCTTTGTTAAAAGGAAAGAATTCGAGTAGGGAAGGAACTCTTGGAAGCAAAGAGAATTGAGGAAGAGAATGAGCGAAAGCGGTTTGTTATGCTAGGACATATTTATTAATATATATTTAAGACTTGAGACAATGAATATTTTATTTCATGTTTCATACTTGTAAATCATATTTTGTCTGTAGTATAATAGCTTTACGCAAGGCAGAGAAAGAAGAGGAGAAAAGAGCACGGGAGAAAATTCGTCAGCGGTTAGAAGAAGATAAGGTCATTACCAAGTCATTTAATATTTTGATGAGAAAATGAACCATTTTATCTGTTATTATCAACCATAAGGAGCTATTTTTAAATTGTGCTATTTTCTTCCACCCTAGCTTGTCTTTATGTAATCAGAGGTTTTTTCAGAAATTTTTAAGCAAAATGAGACAGTCCTCATATTGGTGTCACCGATTAAAAAATTGCTTCAACCCATGACTAGCTGGCCCTTACCATAAACTGGTCATTCTGATCATACCTGGCAGTTTTATTTACAAATTTGATAGTTCAAAAGTTTGGTTATTGAAGATGATATTATAGTGGCATGGTAACTGTCACAATACACCTGTTTGACAAGCGGCAAATTTTCTGCCGTTTTAACTAATATTGTCCCTCAATAATTGAGAATCTCCAGTAAAATTTTCAACTTTATTTGCTATTAATATCTGCATTAATTTGTGAGGTCAGTATGAAGAGCTAAAGAAATCTGCATATGTTAGGTGTTTCCATGTGTTATTATGTAAGTTTGAGGTTAATCAGGAATGAAGAATAAAGTGCGTAGATGTACCGCTCGAAATGACTTGTTCCTTTACAGGCAGAAAGAAGAAGAAAGCTTGGACTTCCTCCTGAAGACACAAAACCAGACAAACCGGCCACAACAGTGGCTGAGGAGAAAAAGGTCCCAGCATATTCCCCTTTCCTCCTCTCCTTCCCTTCTTCCCTCCCTGCCTTGCTTTCTCCTCTTATCATTATACCCTTATTACGATATGTATTGGTTTATTTCAATTGCAGAGTTTTGTGCCAGTAAAGCCTATAACAAAAGTAGAGCAGATGAGAGACTGTTTAAGATCTCTTAAACAAAATCACAAGGTGGATTTCGCTGAGATGAAATATTAGCTTTAACATAAGTGTTCAACCTTAGTTTTGGTTCAAAGTCCTATCTGTGGTTCAAATCTTGTATGCTCTTTTGATATTTTATATGTTTACATCATTTCCATCCTTCACCTTCTGAACAGGATGAAGATGTCAAAGTTAAAAAGGCATTCCAGACACTTCTGACTTATGTAGGGAATGTTGCCCGAAGCCCTGCAGAGGAAAAGTTTAGAAAAATTCGTCTTGGCAACCCATCATTTCAAGTAATTGATTAGTTATTCAATTTTTATGTTCTTTGATTGGAATCTCCTAGCTGTCTTTATCTTTGGCATATCAAGGTTTATGCTTATTGACTTCTTACCGGGGTTTTAGTAGACTGTCATGTATTAAATTGAGCTCATTTGAGGAACTGCATTACTTTTAAAATTGCGCCTTAATAGTTACTTTTGTAGGTTTCCAGATTTTTCCCTTATAATTGAAGATACCCCCACTTTTGCTCATCTACTTTAGGCCCTGGTTGGATTTTGTATTTTTTAGCCTTGTTGTTTTACTGTATCTTTGTCTGTTTAAGTAGAGGAAGACTTCATCAAATTAAGCATGCCATCTTATCTTTTTGAATGATACTGTATTTAATTGCCTTTGAGCTCTCAACCGTCGGCAGTTTGTGAAACATTGAAGAGTAGTCCTTGAACTAAAAATCTTAACATCAGTGCCAGAGAACTATAGCTTATGATTCGGTAAAATCAGGCACATTTATTATTCTTCATGACTATTTATTTGACATATATTTTTTGAAGCAAGGAAAATAGATATCTTTCTACCAACATTGATGTACATCTTTTGCCTTGTGATTTTCAGGAAAGAGTTGGTAGCTTAAATGGCGGAGTTGATTTTCTTAGGATATGTGGCTTTGAGGAAATTGAAAACGGAGATTTTTTATTTCTGCCCAGAGAGAAGGTGGATATCATGGTACTCAATGCAGCTGGATCAGAGCTGAATTCTGCAATCGTCAATCCTTTCTTTGGAGTTTTGTAGGCGGGATGAAGGTTGAGTTTTTTCTGATAACGGCTCAACAAGGTTGAAAAATCTTTACAACTGTAGACCTGCGCGGTTAATGCGAGTGAAATGAAAGGGAATGAACTAGCAAAAGGAGTCTGTTTTGTCATTTGAATTTAATTGTGCACAAAGTCAGTTATTTGCTGCAGAAGTTCCAAGTCGTTACGGAAAATGGGAAATATTAAGCGGTTATGCTTATACAATTAGGACATAATGCAAGCATCTTTAAAACTTATTCATTTGGCATGCCAAGGCTTGATAAGCACATTGATTACCATATTGATGAGTAAAATCAAGATTTAAAGATAATAAGGTTACCGGGCGAAAGAGAAGAGAAGAGAAAGAAGGCATGTAACTGCAAATGGAATTGGTTCATCTTCTTACATCAGGAACCTGTTGCAGGTCAAGTTGAACTTAAAAGTCTTTATGAGCAAAGTCATTGGTCTCTTAAAGAATTGACTTGAGATTAACCCAATGCTTTACTTTGGGTAACCTAACATGTAAAGGAACCTCAAGGTAATTCGGCCAGATAGCCTAAATAAAAAATTTTAAAAATTTTGTTGTAATAGGTGGGCCTAAAACATATCACGGAAAGTTGATTTAGATTGTTTGATGTGTGAGCGAGAGATAGAGATGTTACTAGCATCATCATCTTATTTTTGCCTCCAGCTACCTTTGCTCTTGTACGCCAAAGAGTTTCGACTTTGGCTTTAATCAGCACGTGCATGTTTATTTTTATATCAAGCAAAAGGACCAAATATGACAAAAGGGGGTATCATAAGACACCTGAAGAGTAATGCGATTCCTTACAAAGTTAGACACATTATATGTGATTCTATTATATATCTTTGGAAACCATTTTACAAAAATACCATGCTTTTGGCAAACAACAAATATTGTATCAATCACCCCCACAAGAGGCACATCGATATTATGAAGAAGACCGCTAACACCGTCGGCCACATATAAGTAATCACTGTACATAATTATGGGACACCATTTATTTTGTACTACAAAATCAATAGCCTGTGTTAAAGCTTCAAGCTCGCTCTTAGCCGCCCAGTTACTCTTGCCTGTACCAAAGTTTAAAGCAATAGGAAGGCCAATGAAGTTGAACACAACACAAGCCCAAGAAGATATTACGTGGAGGCCGGCAAACATTTGAAACTGCCATTCACAAAGCAACATAAGCTGGACGTGGTCAATCTGTCTTGTAGATAAGAAGAGTTATAAGAGAACCATGATAAACCATCAATCGAGAATGGACTGTTCTCATCATCTCCTATAAATTTACATCAGCTGCATAGAATTTAATACTATTTCTACATCGCCAAATAACATCAAGAAAAGTAAGTACCGCTAGAATGAAGTGCTGAGACGAAGGCTGATGGTTCTAATTCTACTGGAACGCGTGCCTTAATATTTAGTGAGCAGATACAACTCTCCAATGCTCTGTTCTTATCCAAAAAATAGCAAAACACAAAGAAGCTAGGGGGCAATACAGTAACACAAATTCAGCCTCATTATCACGAAAAGCATACTTATACTCGACATTGATATTTCTACCTCTCAAAACATCATCGGTAGGATGTGAATCAAATAAAAAAGATAGGTTATTTTATATTGTTTGGGAGTTTCTCTTTTAATATTTTTTTTGTTACTTTATAAACTTAGTTAATAATTTAATTATGGTAAAAGTTTTTAAAATAATAAATGGTTAATTTTCATTCCATCGACCAAACTGTAATCAAGTTATTTACAGCCTTTGTAGTTTGAAATTGCAATATAAAAAATGTTGGTATACTCAAATCACCATCTCAAATATTTTTTATTTTATGAGCTACTTAACTGTTGAATAAGAAAAGTTCAATACCACATAGAAATATCATCAATACTTAATGACTCGTCAACTATATAGAGATTAGTTGTATAAATTAAAAAATATTTCCAATTATTAGAGTCGTTTAAACATCTTTACCCCTGAGAATTTGAGATTTGTAATTGCCCTTTATTTTAAAGTGGGATGCACATGAAAGTGTTCATGCTAATTGGGAAACTAAACTTAACCACTTGTTAAAGGTTGTGCGCAGAAACAGGTCGTAAGTACATAATAAGTTAATTGTAATGGGCCACTTTTGGGCAAACAGTGGTTGGATAAACTTGAGTCTTAAGACGATAGCAGCATCCTTTTCAAGGCACACCATTTTCCAAGAATCACTGGATAGTTAAGCTGATTACTTGTACCAAAAAAGCTTAAAGCGAATCTGAAGCCTGAAGAAGTGAATCACTGGCATTAACAAATATAAAACAAATGCATATACAAAGTTAATAAATCAATGTTGTATTCAAACAGACAAGTTGAGTACGAACTTGTTTGAGTATGAACTTGTTACTTCCAACAACATAAAACCCATTTCCCAAAATTGACATTCTTTCCTCTGCAGAAACAGCATCCCATAAGCTCTTCATCACAAACTATCTTATTGGTTGAGTAAGATCAGAACATCACCCAGAAAGGTGTACGTTATACATAGATAAGTCAATAACTACAAGGTTACATCCATTAGCCCTTGGTTCTCATGATTGTTATACTACCACCTTCCGTGCGGATTTTGGTTTTAGCCACCACTGGTTTTCCAGAGAAAGCTGAAGTAGGGTAGTTTTGATCGTCATTTTCCTCATTCTTCGGCTTTGGTGGTGGAGCTTTTATGCGACGATTTATGTCCTTCAAGGTTACATCACCTTGCACTCCACATGGCTTGATAAGTGCAAAAGGATACACCACAGAAGTTGTCAGCTTCGTTGGTGACTGTACTACAGACTTTCTACCTAAAAGCAAAAATCATGAAAAAACAATCACATATTTGACAAAGGGGAATGACCAAAATTAATGAACCTAAAGGAAACCTGACTGACAGCATATCTGGATAAAAATAAACTAATGACATCAGAAGGAAGAGCATCTGAATATATTAAACAGAACAAAAATCTGTTCATGATACCTCTAAATATACAGCGAGAGCGCAAGGAAGATGAGTCTTGCACAGGCCTGATTCCACTTTCTGGATGAGTCTTACAATATTCTTTAAGAAAATTGAAACGTTTAATTAACATGCATAGTTCATGGACATAAGTGAGTCTATGACTATAAATAATGAAATATGCACAACACCTGGATTTTCAACATGACTTTTGGAATTGCTGGACAGTGTCCTGAAAAGGAAGAAGAGATCATTCAACCAATCAAAAAATAACTTTCCATAATGCACGAATGATGTTTAGATACTTACATTTCACCTAAGCTAATCTGCATATCATTGTCATTGAAGCAATTTGCCAGCCATCCATCAGATGACTGGTCCTGCTCGGTACTATAGCCATTATATGAACCTAGTATAAAGTAAATCCGTCAATCCAGTGAAGCAAACCCTATGGCAGTCACCATGTTAAGAAATAAAACATATATAATAGCTCACTTGAAAAATTTGAACCCCACGGAAGATTTTCACATGGCTCTTGATCCTCAGTGAATGATCCGTCTATGACCTAAAAAGTATAATAAAAAAGTGATTTCCATATGAATAGCAAATGTAAATATAAGTTGATTCAAATAAAATGTAACCCACCTTAGATTTTGAAAAAGATGAAGAAGTCCGTTCATCAGAATCAAATTGTAGCATTTTTCGTCTTTTATATTGTGAAGGTTTGGAGCTTTGACTGGCTTTACTAGAGTTTTCTGAATGATAAGGTTTCAAAAGGTTTAAATTGGTTGATAGCACAAAACGACTACAATAAGACTAATAAGAAATCATACCTTCCATGGCATTAAAAGAGACATCCACATCACTGCAGTCTTTGATAGGGGTGGTGGTATCAAGCATATGAAAAAAATCATCTTCATTTTGGTTTCCATCATTCCACACAGAGCTGGAGATGTCTGTTTTGACAAATGAATTCACTCGGTATCAACATCCCGACGCATACAAACAATGTATAACGTAAAACATATGCTGGGTAGCATACCAATTTCAAGATTTTTCCCGAAAAAGTCATCACCCATATCCCAATTCCACGATTCCCTATAAGATAAAATATTGAAGTAGCGAATAATCAGAAGCAAGATAATTGCAACCTGAAAAGAAATTAGGCTTATAAATGTGACCAAAGGAGCGGCTCTAAAGTGAGACAGAAACTATCAAAGGCCAACAATAGACATACACATAATCTGCAATCCATAAATCATTTAAATGGAAAAGACCATTAATCAATCAATTATATACATGATTGATTGGTATACCTCATCAAAGGAATATAAAAAACATGTAAACACTAAAAGAAAACACATATAAACTTCCTACGTCTAGTCTAAAGGTTGTGCTTTTTATCAGACATAGAATTGCGAACAACTGAACTGCCAAAGAAAGAAAAAATCTGTTTACTACTATACAATTGGAGAAGCTAGGGATAGACAGTAGAGCATTCCAATGTGACACAAACACACACACAATTCAAAATTTGTGCTTACTACTCGTCTTGTGCTCTTCTTTGCCAATTTGATACTGTATTCATCCCAACACATCTCTTTACCAAGTAAAAACACAAGTCACACAAAAAAGAAAAATTAAGCACTCCGAGGAAACAAGCATGGCAACAATCTTAATGCCTTTAAGAAAATCAAACAGAATGTAGCTAAGAGATCGATATTATGGTAGCTCCTCGTGCAATACCGATACCCTACACCATGAATTAGCTATATTCCCGTACATTGATTTACTCTTTTAACCATGAACTCAGATTCCAGACCCCCCATTTCCAACACGACATGGTATAATAACTAAGATTGAAATAGAAAAATACAGCGACCAATATACCACACGCAAATGAGCAAAAAGAAAAGGGACAATTGTCAACCAAACATCAGTTCAATCATCAACTACCCCACAAATTTTTTTTAAAAGGACAACATCTTACAAGTTACAGCTGAAACACTTGTGAATTCCTCACATCAAGGAGTCTACAGCAATAAAAGAGGGGGCAATAATCAAGGAACGGCATCTTAAAAAAACTAAAACCAAAAACAAACAATGTAACAATATTTCAATGCACCATCTCGATCACCCTCACAGATGCCTCCAACAAATCCAACCAAAAAAGAAAAAAGAAATCCAAACAAGAAGAAACCCATAATCAAAAAAGTAAAAAACGCATCTATACTCACTCAACGTTTCCCGAATCCATCCAGTCTTGGACAAAAAGTGGTCTGAATCCCGACAGACAGGAAAAAAACGTCGAGACGAGACTAAAACGATCTCAACAAACTCGAAGTCCTCTCTCTGTCTCTTGCGTTCTCCATCTCGCTCACTGCCATAGAAAAAAGGAAAATAATAAATAAAAAGAAGGAAAGCAAAGAGTATTTTTTTTTTATAGAGGAAAGAAAAGAGAGAGAGTGTGGGGGAGTGAGTGTGAGGGAAATATGGTAACCACCATTCTCTATTTTGGGATAAGTGGTTCTAAATTGAACAATATTATAAAATTATAAATAAAATATTTTATTAAATATTTATTAAAATATTAAAATTGTAAATAAAAAATTATGTTTTTAAAAATTTTATATCAAAAAATTGAATACCGATTAAAATAATACCAAATTTTAAACAGTCCTAAATTTAAGAGTGGTATATGGTATACCAAGTAAATCGGATGGTACACTACAATATTTAAAACACTGACTTTACCAACTAACATTAGTACACAATGTTCTAAATTTGGTTGGATGAGTTGTAATTAAAAAGAAATAAATGTGTATTAAAACCTTTTTCTGTCGTTACAAATATATTATATATGGTTGAGAAATATTTGGTGAATAAATACTTTATCATTGGGGAATGGAATTTAAACTGGGGTACTCTTTCTTAATATTTGAATTTACCTCAAATTGTGGAACCATTTCAGTGGATATGATTTCTGATCAAGATAGATGTTGCGGGTGCGCTTGTTCCCGGTTTTTTATTCAATTCGATGAACCGGCAGTATAACGAAACCAACCCGGATCAACGCATAGACATTAAATTGAGATTGGACCCCACTGGCATCATCGGCAAATTCATTTGTCCTTATCAGACAATAAAATCATTTTTTTGTTTAAAACATAAAAATCTTTTTTTACATTCTAGCGGTAGATTTCTTTGATAATTAATGTATATTGTTTTAAAGGAAAACTTTCTCGAGAGTTAACAGAGAGAGGAGGGGAGAGAGAATAATTGTCTTAAAAGGGATACTTGATCGTTACAAATAAGGGTGGGCATACCTGTTAAACAGACTTCGGATAAGTTATTATCCACGTCTGTCCAACATTAGGTTAGATAAGCTTTTATGGCCAATTTTTTGTCCGCTCAATCCGTCAGGCTTGGTCATGCCCGTGGACTAACTACTAGTGAAAATAAAACACATTTGGAACCAACAAATACTTGCTTCCTCATCATATTTTGTTGACTCTTTTAGCGGCATATGCAATTGCTGCAAGAGGTTCAATGTAAGGCCTCTAAAATTAATTTGATATCCAATATTTATTAGGATAAGATTTGATTTATTAGTATGAGTCAACTATAGATCTTTAATTTTAGTTAGCTACTTTTAAAGAGATGATTTACTCCTATTAATTAATACTTTAGACTAGATTATTATAAATCATATCAAACTCAACCTTGTTCCATGTTAAATTGTGCGCTGGATTAGGGATATAGTTTAGGTTGTTAGCCATGAGCGAAGTAAAACATGGGCTAGCTAATTACGAACAATGTGTAGGAATTTAAAAAATGAAAAATTTTAAGGTGAGTATATAATAATAAGCCTCGACTTAATTTTACATCTAATACTTAAAGAGGTAAGATCCAATTTATTAGTAGAATGAGCTATAGATTTTAAATTTTAGTTAAGAAAAAATTTAGGCACATTATTTTATACTTTAGATTAGGTCGTTATATACGGAGCCAACAATGGTTGGTTGGGCTACGAGGGCCTATTTAGAAGAAGGATCTTAAGGAAGTTAATGATAAATAACGCTCCAAAGGTCCCAAGGTCCAACAAACTCCGGTGTTAAGTGGCAAGGGTAACAATGTAAATGACGAAAAAACTAGGGTCTTTTTTTATGATTAATTACTTAAAATTTATTTATTTGATTTCAACATTTCCATCAAAGTTATTTGTTTTTATAGTTTACCAAATTATTAATTTATTAAGTAATTAGATTAGTTTTACTTATGATAGTTGATTAGTTGTAATTGATTTATCTAATTACATTGTTCATTTGATTCATCATTAAAGTTAATTCTTCAATAAATAACAGCATTATTGATTTATTAATTAGATTAATTTTACTTAATTAGTTTGATTAATTTTATGATAGTTGATCAGGTTCAATTGATTTATTTGGTCATTTACTTGATTATTAGTTGTTAATTTGATGAATTATTATATTATTGTTTGCACCAATTAGTGACTGAGATTTGGGGCCCACCCAAAGCATTGAAAAAAATGTTCAACGTAGAGTTGGGGAGATTAACACGAGGGTTTTACTGTTTAATACTATCGTGAACTAAAGAAAAAATCGGTTGGACTTAATCCGCCGCATCAGCAATCCACCATGAACCTTGAGGGGAATTACGAACAGGTGTATGCAGCAGGGATCAGGGATCGGAGAAGGGAGGAGATCGATCGATCTCCTGATAAGTATGGCCACCTCACGCTCATCCCATACGAGTTACAAGTTCAGCACCTCATTACCCCCCGTCCAAGCTACATATCTATGTGTTTAGTCTTTTACCCCCTCTCCGAGCTAGATATCTCTGTATATAGTTTTACCCCCTCGTGAAAAACTGGGAAGCGTGGAAAAGAGAGCCCCCTTATTATACAATAAAATCCTACATCAGGATGGTTGGGGATATAGTTGGAGATATAAGAGGAGTCCTTTTCTTATAAGAAGGATTCTTCCCCTTTTAGTCTAACCTATCCCAAAATCCTTTCTTTTCTTTTATTGATAATTTATTTTTTCTCTCTTTTATAATATTTTTTTGATTATTGAAATATTATTTTGTAATATCCAACGACGTAAATTTCGTTAAATTTTAGTATTCTTTTTTATGTATAGTTAATAACTATTGTTAGGTATAGTTGTTGTTAATTATTATGCTATTAAAATTACTTGTCATTAGTGTCCCACCACACTTTTCCTGATCTTAGCTCTTGGGGTGATTTTTTAGTATAATTGTTTTCACACTAGTCAATTAAATAATAGTTTTCAAAGTGAACTAGTTATCTTTAGTAGACATTTACCCTACTATGCACAATAATTAGTATGAGAGTAAGGTTTATTTTAGTATGCTCTGTGGTTGCGGCTTATATTGATCTTCCACATCAGAAAAATTTCCCTTAGGCCAATTGGCATTCTGAGCTCCGGGTTTATTTTAGTATGCTCTCTGGTTGTGGCTCACACTGATCTTCCACATCCGAAAAATTTTTCCTTTAGGTTGGCATTCCGAGCTTCAGGTTTATTTTAGTATGCTCTATGATTGTAGCTTATGCTAATCTTCCACATCAGAAAAAATTTCCTTGAGCTAGTTGGCATTTCACAGCAATAAGTATTAAATAGACATAATGGGCTAGTTGGCATTCTAAAACAATAGCTATTAAATAGACATAAAAAGAAACACCAGAATTTAACGAGGCTTACGTCTTCGGACACTATAAAATAATATTTTAATAATAAAAAAATATTACAAAAGAGAGAGAAGAACAAATTGCGAATAGAAAAAAGTAGATTTTGGGATGGGTTGAACCAAAGGGGGAGGAGTCCCTTTTATAGGGAGAGGACTCTTCCTATATCCCCAACAATCTCGATGTGAGCTTTTGTCATACAACAATTTTCCACCTTGACAAAATTTCATATAATTCTATTACAAATCCAACTTTCAATATTGCTACAAATTGAAAGATGGAGTTTGTAACACTAGTGAAAGTTGGATTTGTGAAAACATTGTATGAAATTTTGTCAAGGTGGAAAATTGTTATATGATAAAATCCCACGTCCGGATTATTGGGGATATGGTAGGAGTCCTCTCCTTATAAAAGGGCCTTCTCTCCCCTGTTAGTTTAACCCATCCCAAAATCCCTCTTCTTTTATTGGCAATTTTTTCTCTCTCTCTTGTGTAATATTTTTTTGATTATTAAAATATAATTTTGTAGTGTCCGATGACGTAAGCCTCGTTAAATTTTGGTATTCTTTTTTATGTTTATTTAATAGCTATTGTTGGGTATAGTTGTTGTTAATTATTGTGCTATTAAAATTACTTGTCTTGATAAAATTCTGTATAGGAGTTGGTTTTTAAGTGGATTAGTATCCCACCACACTTTCTTGGGAATTTTATATTGGCTCTTGGGGTGATTTTTTTAGTACAATTGTTTTTACGCTAGTCACTTAGATAATAGTTTTCAAAGTGAACTAGTTATCTTTAGTAGATATTTACCCCGCTGTACATAATAATTGATATCAGAGCAAGGTTTATTTTAGTATACTTTGTGGTTGTAGTTTATGCTGATCTTCCACATCAGAAAAATTTTCCTTTGGGCTAGTTGGCATTCCGAGCTCTAGGTTTATTTTAGTATACTCCATGGTTGTTACGCTGATCTTCTACATCAGAAAAAATTTCCTTAGGCTAGTTGACATTCCACAACAATAACTATTAAATAGACATAAAAAGAACACCAGAATTTAACGAGGCTTAAGTCCTCGGACATTACGAAATAATATTTCAATAATTAAAGAAATATTACAAAAGAGAGAAAAAAGAAATTATCAATAGAAGAAAAAAAAAGGGATTTTGGGATGTGTTAAACCAAAGGGGGAAGAGTCATTTTTATAGAGATTTTGGGATGGGTTAAACCAAAGGAGGAAGAGTCCCTTTTATAGGGAAAGGACTCCTCCCATATCCCCAACAATCCGGATGTCAGATTTTATCATACAATAATTCTCCACCTTAATAAAATTTTATTCAATTCTCTCACAAATCTAACTTTTAATATTATTACAAATTAAAAGATGGAGTTTGCAACACTATTGAAAGTTGGATTTGTGAGAGAATTACATGAAATTTTATCAAAGTAGAGAATTATTGTATAATAAAATCCCACATCGGGATTGTTAGGGATATATAAGAGGTTTCCTCTCCCTATAAAAAAGGACCCCTCCCCTTTTGGTTTAACCCATCCCAAAATCTTTTTTTCTTTTTTATTAATAATTTATTTTTTTCTCTTTGGTAATATTTTTTAATTATTAAAATATTAATTTTTTCTTCGGGTGTTTTTTTATATATATTTAATAGTTATTATTGGGTATAATTATTAATTATTGTACTATTAAAAATACTTGTCTTGATAAAATTTGTGTTTAAAAATTAGTTTTTAAATAGATTAATTTTTATTTAAGAGTTGGTTTTTAAGTGGACTGAGTATCCCACCACATTTTTCAAAAAAATTTATCATTTAACTATGAGGTAATTTTTTTTAATACAATTATTTTCATGCTAATCACTTAAATAATAATTTTTAAATAGATTAATTATTTTTTAGTGGACATTTACCGTTCACAAAACACCCCTAACCCCAATGCTCGCCGCAAAAGATTCCTACCCATTTCTACCCCACCCCCTGCCCGCCGTCAATTTCCCGCGCACCTCCCGTCCCCCGTGTGTGAATCTGTTCCACTGCTGCTGGTTTCTTGGCTTGTTCATGCATGTAAGTGAGCTTGCCATCTGTTTCTCCATATCTTGTTCTATGATTGGTAGCGGGGAAAGTCTGGTGGGTGTGATGATTTTGGGGCTTTCATTAGTGTTTGATTCTGTTTGATGGGGTTGGTTTGTCGTTAGAGTGATGGGTTTTATTTGGTCTTAATGTTGAGTGTATGTGAATTTGATGTTCAACTGTATTGGAAGTTAGGTAAATATTTGGTTGATTTCTTGATATGTGTTTTGGGTAGCTTATACTACGTTTTTTTATATGTTGGCCTGAGCGGTAGTGTGAATCGAATGTTATTTGGCTGTGTTTGACAGTTTTGTGATTTTTTCTTTGGTTGGGGAATTTATGTTCTGATTTAAATTATTGTTATTTCAGATCCACTTTGATCTCAATCGAGTTAATCATCAGCATTATTGGACGATTACTACAGTCGTTAGCTTTCAATTAATTTTATTTCGTGTTTGTAGGGGTAGTTACTAGAAATTTTGAATATTATAAATTAAAGGTTGTTTTTTTCTGAAGATGCATAAAATTTGATTTTTTTTATTTTTTTATTTTGCTATCTTAAAGTAATCTTCATTCATTCAGTAATTTGCTTTTGTCAATTTAATATATGTGCCATTAATCTTTATTGTACATAGCAATGGGGAGTTGCTTGCTTTTGTTTTCAGGATGCATACTAAATGACAATTTTTTTTCAAAAATGCTATACACAATGACAAATAAATATAGTTAATTTTCTTCAATGTATTAACATTTCTTGTGTGGGTGTGTGATAATGTAGGAATCTTCATTAGATCAGGAAAAAATGATTTTTTGTAGAATCATTCTATGCTACTATATATATTCGTTTAAAGGAAACAAAGTCATTGAATGGTACATTTTATATGAATTCAAATTTTTCATTTTAATTGTCATAACTCTGAATAATATTTATTTAAAATGTGTCTACCGGAAGCACCAAATTGGTTGATTGAACTAAAAGTAGGTCCAATTTAACGTTGGAGAGACCGGCCGTGGTAGATTCCTAATATGTGAATTGCCATAAGGTAGGTTTCTAATATGTTAAAAGGATGGGAAAGTTCCCGTGGGTTGTGATGTGACTAGTTTAAATGGATTGCCTTGAAAAGAGGACTGCTTTAAATCGATAACTGTTATACACTTTTAACTCTATTTTAAATTAATAACTGTTATTAACTTTAACTCGTGTAGTATGATGATGAAGTTGTATACTTGGTCTAATGATTTTGGGATGTCACAGGGATCTAAATCTGTTTCCAAGTAATGCATTTCACCGGCTTGTTTAATCATTTTGTACACTGAGGACAGGTAATTTGGTTTACTCATATTGATTTAATTCTCTCAATTTATTCCCTTACACTGCCAATTTTCAATCATAAAAAAGTATTGGAAAGCACCATGAACGCTTTGGCCGAGCTAGAAGATAGTTTGTGCAAGATGAGGTGGGCGTTGAGGTTGAAGGGTGACTACAGTCCGAGGAGCATGAGCATATGCAGGTGAAAGTTCTAAGGAGAAATGCTGTAAAATGGAGGCCAAGGCGAGTTTAGATTCGGTCATGGAGAAGGCTCAGCCGATGCATATTATATGTCCCCAACCGAATGGGCAATAGGCTACTTGGGTTGCTTGCATGCCCTTGATGGCCCTCCTAAAAACCTATCTGGGTTGAACTCATCTGCATCCTCACCCCAGAAGTCCTTGTTCCGGTGCACTAGAAAAGCTGGAACCGTGATCAATGCATTGGGTGGGATTTTGAAGCCGCCGAGGTCTATTGCTTCACTGGCGGACAGAGACGAAGGACCTCAAGGAGGATCACGTTCTCCTGTTAGACAAACATTAGTTTAAGGTTTTGAGAAGAAATAATGGCAAATCTAATGAATTTTATAATGGTAAGAGCTAAGAGGACTGTTTTTTTAATACTTCTCGAAGCAAAAGTCTTTGAAATCGATGTTCGACTTAGGGTGTGTTTATATTGATGGATTTTGAGAGAAAAGAAAAGAAAAGTGTATTTTTTGAAAAGTTGGAATCTTTAGATGGAAAGAAAATCGGTTTGAGATAGAAAACATATTTCCTTGAGGCAGGCTCCCATTGGAAAATCCTTCAACAAATAATTTCCCCACAAAATTTGTTAGCAAATTTGTCAGCCCTAGTTTCCTTTTTTATTTCAATTGAAATGCAAGTGAAAAGTAATACTTTTTTCTTTCTTAAAACCTTTTTTTTATTTCTCTTGTAATCTATCAAATCAAACAAACTTTAGCATAAGTTCAATCCAAGCGGAGACTAAAAACAAGAAAGTCATAGGAAGCAAGCTTGAGTTTATGTTTGGCTTAATTCGATATTCGAAATTTAATATAGAAAGCAATATTTTATGCATTTATGTTAAAGTCTTAAAAATAAACAAAAATAACAAATTAATTTGTCTTACTAGGAAGTTCAAATAAGGATATAAAACGTAGTACATGACTGGAAAATTATAACTAATTTAAGTAATTTATTTCTTAAAATAAAACTTTGGTGTAGGTTATGAAAAATTAAATAAAAGAAAATTGGTAAATGCATATTGATCTTTGCTCAACTTGAATTTGAATTGGCTCAAATAGCTATTTGAGCTTTAACAAATTGACTTTGGGTTGCGAGTCAAGCACAACTCAACTTGGCTAGCTTGAAGAAACCCGGGATTACCTGCCTTTGATTTGTCTTTCTTAGACTAAATTTACTATTTTGCACACTGAGGTTCAGATACAAAATAATTACCTCTTGTTTATCTACTCTAGTTTGTTTAAAATTTAATTAAATTTAGTTTGACTCGGTATTCAATTTTAAAAAAATTACTTTAAAGTTTAATTCAATATTAAATAAGTCGGGCTTGGGTTTATGCCTACTCAACCTAGTTCAATTCAAAGTTCAATATTTTATAAAAGGAATAAAATTTTTGACAATATTTATCTTAAATTTTTGTGAACAATTTTAATTAAATTATAAAACATTATTATGTGATAACAATTTTAAATAAAAATATAAATGATTAAATTGACTTTATACATAATTATATTAAAGTTGAGATATTTTAATTATAAGTTAAATTTTAATATAAATTATATGAAAAAAATATTAATAAATATGAATCAAGCTACCTCAAATTCGAACAACCTCGAGAATTTATTAACTATACTTTGAGCTCGAAATCAAATGAGTCAAATTTAAATTTAGTAAACCTTGACTTAACCGATGAACCACCCAAATCCACTCAGTTTGTAGTTTAAATTCAACAAAAAATTAATATGGCCATAAAAAACAAAGAAATGGCCTAGAAAAATTGAAAATAAACCGTGAAAGTCTAAGTTATCTCCTCTACTTTTTGTGAAAGACGAAGCGTTTAGGATTTGATGCGAACTAAAATTTCTTAGTTTCATTAACATGTTATGAGATGCAAGAAGAGAACAGTAAATACTAACAATTTTCGTTGGCTCAACCCATCAAAGTTTGGCTTTCTCCTGCCATACACATGCAGAACCTCATCTCTAGCTCGAGTTTGCCAAGTTGGGTGCATGCGCAACGCAATCATGGTTCCAAGTGAGTCAAACAGATGTCTCCTGACCTCCCAAGTAGAAAAGCTTGCACTCCTCTATCAGATCCGTCATTGTTAATCCATTCGAGTGTTCATGGTTAGACTCCAGCAACAATAAATCGTCATTTCCTAATTTCATCGCCTTCTCCCTCTTCTCTGTGATCCCCCTCAAAACGGTACTCCCTTCGTTGAACATTGTTCTGTTGTCTTTTGTGGGCAAGAACCTGCAAGATCGTTCACAAGGATTAATTACTGTTTTTTTGGGGTATGGTGTGTGCGAAACATTTTAAAGTCGAAAAATTCATCGTTATGATATTAAGAAGATTACTAATCAGTCATGTATGGTTAATGAGGGTAGAGATAACAACCAGCTCAATCCTGGTATGTAATTCGACCGAGTGACCTTGAGCATAAGTTCTGCTTGTTCTGTTTGAAGCTTGAAAATCTCATTTCCTTCCTCGTACCTGCTGCTGAAAGCAGTCCGTGATATCACGTCTGCTGTCAAATTCTGGAAATGCAGCCCGACATCCACTGCACGTGATTGCTTTTCTTGAACAAGCTCAACCCATTTGCTCGTCAGTTCATCTACACTGGCAGCAAAGGCTGGTACCGTTCTCTGCACGGATTAAAAAACAGAGCAATTGAAGTGGTGATGGTCCTCACTGAGACCGGTTTACGAAAAACTTACGCAGTTTAATCGAAGTGATAGCTCATATTAGTTGAAGTTGCTCCCCTTAATCTTCTCAAGGTGGAATGCGGGGTTGACAATCTTTCTGTGCTTTGCCCACCTGAGACCTTCACAGCTCGCTACTCCTCTTACTTACAATTCACCCATAGGGTTAATTTTTGGCTTTTTTATGTGTCCATCCTTTAAGGTCAAAGTCTCCTTCCGCCCGTCTCCTCTCTTCTGTCTTTAGCCCTCTGAAAGCTAGGAGCCGAGGTTTCCTCCCTGCCAGTGTGTGTGACTTCTCTCCTACCTAACTTGCTACCCGGGAAGCTCCTCTGGTCTAACCTCCTCTGCGAGGAGGTTGCGTTGCTTTCGCGCAAAGATTAAGGACATGCAGACGGCAGAATTAGTTTATGTTAAAAAGGATTTATATGAGGTGGTGGGATGCCCGCAAATATGTCTCTAATTCGGAGACAAATTAGAAGACAAATTCGGAGAAACAACCAAGAACTGTGGGAGTTGAAAACTAAATTAAATATAATTAATTTGCCTCTCTTTTGTTACTAGATGAATCTAATAACTGCATCTAATATTTATGTATACAAATTTAGTTCGATGCTAGTTGATATTTTTGAATTCATGCGATTCATGCACATAGATTTTATTGGATGCTCCCAAAAAATAGTTGTATCTAAAAAACCTAAGTCCAACAGGTGTAAACGTGTAGCCAATGAATGCTCTATATATTTCATTTTATATCTGTTCACAGTAAATTTATGCTACATCAAAGTGGTAATGACAGGCCTAGTTAGTGTTAGGATTAACCAAACAAATCAAATACAAATCCCCTATTTCAACATATAAGAATGAAAAATACCAAGCAAATAGAGAGAGACGACAAGATAATTTTACGTAGAAAACCCTAAATTTGGAGAAAAAACCACGGGGCAAACGGCCAAATCAAATTCACTATATTACAATTTTGATACAGAATAGATCAACAAGAGAATAAACTCCCCAATACCAATTTACGGTACTTTCTACAAAATTAATATAAAGTCGTAGAAGACAATAAAAGAAGAATATTACATATTAAGAACTTGACGAAGTTACTATTGGCGATTGCAAGCCAATTTTAATAAAACATTCAACTTTCTTTAATCCACACAATTTCCTTTCTCCCTTTACAGCAATTTTTCTCCAAAACCCAAAAACTAGAAAAAACCCCAAAGAAGAAAAGTGTACGGTGCTTTTATCCCCTTCAACGAACCAAATATGGAAACTCTTAATTTTTATCTAAAATAAAGTTGTAAGTTCATGTATTTACGGAGGAGGGAGAACCTAATAGTTAGAAGGTTTCTTGTGTTTCTTTAATGGGGAAAAAAACTGATAAAACAAATTGACGGTGCTTTTATCAAGTCATTAAAAATCTTGAGATTTAAATTAAGTATTTTTATGAAAGTAATAATAATATCACAAAATTATTAAAATTCTCAATTTCACTTTTTTGTTTAACACTCAATAGTGCAAAAGTTTTGGAATAATTTGATATTCTTCTCGGCATATACACTCATTGTACGACAAAAAACATTTATAAAAAGAGGGGCGTTGATTTACGCTTGGGGCAAAAAAAATTTTTACTTGTAGGGGCGGCAGGACGGTCGGGTCAAGGGCGAGTGGGGAGGATTCATGTCCGCGGCGGCCGCGACCGGGAGGGAGTGTTTGCGGTGATGGAGTGGGGAGGAGGAGGCCGCGGGGCGGCGGGACTGCAAGTCAAAGGGGAGGGTGACAACTGCGGTGGGACGGTAGCTGGTGACAACTGCGGTGGGACGGTAGCTGCCGGCATCGGGAGGTTTAATTTTTTTTTTTTTTGAAAACAATAAATCGGGGTTGTCCTTATAATTAGACGGCCTAAATAAAAATTTAATTTTTTTTAAAAATAATAGATCTAGGATATCTTTATAATCGAACGGCCCACGTCAAAATTCGGGGCAAAATTTTTTTTCTACCCGGAGCTTGTTAACTCTTTACCCTCATAAAAACTCGTGAATTCTTTTATGTTTACTCAACTTAAAATGAGAATGAAAAGTATTTAGCAAGGTAACTAGATCAACTCGAAAGAGTCTCCAAAAAATCTCATTCATCTCGTATTTCCCAAATCCCACCATATTTTTTTCTTTAACTTTTCCAAACTTCACTAGAGATATGATTTTGAAGTTCTTTTTGAGATAATCTCCGCATAGTCTCATTGATTTATTATAATTCTAATTCATCAATCCTTAGAACTTAGTAAACTACCTAAAGGACCAAAACTTGTGATTGGGCAGGATAGTAGTTGTTCTTCTGCCGATGAAAAATATATATTTTTTCAAACTCAGAACAAAATGGTTAGTGGGGAATTTTTTTTTTTAAGTTGTTGAATTGGGCATGAAATAGTTGTTGGGGTATGCCTTATAAGCCAAGCAAGTAGAATTAAATGATGTTGAAGGTGCAACTCATTAATTGCTAATAGCTATTTCAAATGGGAACTCATTAATTAAAATTGATTAAAGTTTAAAATCATGATTAAGTTAATTTAATTTGTTCATATATGTTTCCCTTAACTATATTTTGCTCTAAATTTTTATTTCAGAAATTGAATACCCAATTTTATTAAATTACTATGTATAAAAGAAACCAATCATCCCTTAAAACTTAATATGTTTATTCAAAAGTATCATAAAGGCCCACTTTTTTTGTTATTTCAGAAAATATTTACAAAAAAATTCCTAATATAAGTGCCTGATATCCATTTTTATATAAAGTTTCAAAATTAGAATCCAAAGTAATTTTGATTTATATAAATTTTTTATTATTTAAACTCAATATTTTGGATTTGAGTCGATTTTTAAATTATATATTATTAATCTGCTATTTATTTATTAGGTTAAACATATATATATATATATATATATATATATATAGTAATATTAATCCGGCCCTGCCCCACATGAGCAAGCTGCCCTTCATCTATTAAAAGTGGTGTTCGGTTTTAAGTGTGGGCCCCGCGTGAGGACGTATGGAATCGTCTCCTCCGTTCCATCTGCGCCAACGCGTTGGTCAATCCCCGTCGGACCGCCGTTGCCGCCGCCCATCTCCGACGAATCAACCTTCCCTCTCCATCCCCTTATCCTTCCGACTCTTCTCTAATCCTTTCGCAATAGAATCCGCTTCTTCTCTGCCTTGCCCACTCCTATGGTGTAGCAGGGGAGGAAGAAGAGCTGGAGATGGATGTTGGCGCCGGCGGTGGACCTGCGCCGTTCCTGATCAAGACGTATGATATGGTAGACAACTCGTCCACCGACGGCATCGTGTCGTGGAGCTCGAGCTACAAGAGCTTTGTGGTGTGGAACCCGCCCGAGTTCTCCCGCCTCCTCCTCCCCAACTACTTCAAGCACAACAACTTCTCTAGCTTCATCCGCCAGCTTAACACTTATGTATGTTTGATCTCTCTTACTCTTATGATCCTTTTCCTGGTGGTTTCTTTTTTGTATGATTTTGAACTCGACTTTGGTGGTATGTATGGTTCTGTTCTTAGGAGATACATGTAAATTGTCTGTATAGTTGATGAGGTTGTGATTGGTGGCATTGAATTCTTTCATAATTTATGTTGTTTGGAATTTGGATGGGTATGTTATTGTTGTTTATGAAAGATGTGTTTTATTCTTGTTGCTTTTGTGGTTGTTTCTTGTCTATCCAATGGACGACAATATGCTTGGCTCTTATTCTTTTTAGCTATTTGGATCTTTATAGTTTAATTACTATTCTTATGGTTTTAGTTGTTTGTATTTGGATTCTAATGTTTTTCTGATTAAATTCTTGGGAGCTAATTTCTTTGCATGTGCTTTGGACACATTTGCTTGTCGGAACCTATCAAATGGGGATATCGACGTCTCATCCTTCGTTGGTTGGCCAACTTTGTGTGAATCAATTGTTCTCCTTTTTAAATATATATTGAGAAGATTAACACAACAAAGGCTTTGAAAAATATTAGTGTGATGTAGAGTGAAAAGTTTATCTGGCCTGTTTTCAGTTTGATAGTCTGCAGCATCAGGATTCCAAATTCAATTGTTGCAAGTTAGTATTCATAGTTTTCAAATTTAGGGAAAATCTAACTCGCCAAATCTCCATTTATTTAATCCCGATCACAACTCGGTTTCTGCCATCACCCTAATTCTACTTAGTCTATTAATTTTTGCATGAAATGAACTTTGGCCTTTCAATGGCAGAGGTGTGTCGAGTATTAACGATTTAAATTCCCTTGTAAATTGTGCATTAACTTAATGAGAATAGCTTGAAAATTGATAGTCCAAAACAGTGACATTGAATTGATGCCTCTCTTTCACGTTTGCAGGGATTCCGAAAAATTGATCCAGAGAGATGGGAGTTTGCCAACGAAGATTTTGTGAAGGATCAAAAACATCTTCTGAAGAATATACATAGAAGAAAACCCGTCCATAGCCATAGTCAGTCTCACAATGAGCTTGGAGATGCCGAAAGATTAGCATATGAAGAACAAATTGACAAGCTTTCGCGTGAAAAAAGTACCCTTCAATCCAACTTACTGAGATTTGAAAATCAACTAGCATCAACCAACGCTCAGATGGACACTTTGGAGAAGCAAGTCCTGGGCATGGAGCAACGGCAACTCAGAATAATGTCATTTCTAGCAAATGCAGTTCAAAACCCTTCTTTTGTGGAACACCTGATCCATATGGCTGGTACAACGATGAACTTTTCGATGGTTAGTAAGAAGAGAAGGCTTCCATGCATTGAATTTAGTCAGGACTTTGATGAGAATGATCATGTTAACACTCAGAGTAGTTCCTCGAAGCTTGATGACGGTTTTTCCAACCAAGATTTTTCGAATAAGCTCAAGTTGAAATTATGTCCTGTTGTTTCGGACTGTACTTTGATGTCAACCAGTGTTCGAAGTTCTATGGAAGATGGTGAGTGTCCGATCCTGAACGCATCGAACGAAGATCCTAAAGCAGCAGGCATGGGAGCAATCGAACGCTCGAGTGAGCCTGAGATTCTTGAGCTTTCAGATACTGGAACATGTTCTGGGCTGAAGAAAATCCTCCCTCTTTTGGGCAATCGAGAGTCAGTAAAAGCCTTGAAGATGGAAATGGTGATGTTTGCTGTCAGTTGAATCTTTCGTTGGCTTCTTCAACAGTTCATGTGGACAGATATTCTCACGGTTCCAGTCAAGATCTTCCGATTAAGTCCAATGAGTTGAGCTCAAACTCTAATATGAAAGAAGTAGAACCCACAACTGTGTATGGTAAGAATCCTGAGAAGGAGATTGCAGTTCCGTGCATGGAAGGATCTCTTCATGATAATAACCATGGGTCAAGTGCTCCTCAGACTCGAGTAAATGATGTCTTCTGGGAACAGTTTCTTACTGAAAGGCCCGGATGCTCAGATAATGAAGTTGCTAATGCCAGTCCAAAATCCTATTCTTTTGCTGAACAAGAGGAGAGAACAACTGCAAACACGATGCTTGGTAGAAGCATAAAAGATGTGGAGCAGCTGACACTCTGACATTCGGTTTGCGCTTATATGAAAGTTATAAACCTTAACAGTCAGCATTTTTTTTATCATTTGTTAGTACTGACATCTAGCTTCATGAAAAGGAAGAATTTTCTGGTCAGTCTCTATGTTTTTCTGCTGGCGAAGCAGTTCCACATAATGTACATTTACATACAAGAAGGGATAAAGTGGAAATTGATGTCATGGAAATTGGAAAGAGTCAGTGCTCTGAAACAGGAATAATTTATCCCAGCAATATATTGTGGAAGGATCAGAATAGTTCACTGCAGAAATATTCTTGGCTGGCTTGTTGCGGAAGAACTTGCTTGCAAATACAGTCTTTAGTAGATTAAAACTTCTTAAGCGAGCATCTACTGGAGTTTAGAGAGAAATTGCAGTTTATTATTATGCTTCAAAGACCTGACAAAAAACATACAAGGATCAATCTTGGAGTAGCTTATTGGCTAATTCATAGTAACAAGCTAGACAGATCAAGAGTTAGAAATAAGTTTTCTGTGATCCCTTTTCTTATAAAGATTTAGAAGGTAATTGGCCAAAATTCTACCATCTTGAGATTTAACTGAGCCAATGTACGTTCTAAAACATTCATTGCATCACAGCCATGAAATAATTTAGGTGTCAGAAATAGATATATTTTTTTGATAAAGTAGAACTATATATATATATATGGGGAAAGGGTTGCTGTCTTGCAGGACAGCCAAGATGGCTGTCCTGCAGTTTTCAGCCGTTGGATGAAATCATCCAACGGCTGAAAATCCCACCCCTTCTCCCCCCCTCCACTTTCATCCCCTCCCGCCGGTTTCACCCCCTCCGCCGCGCATCGCCCTCGCCCCTCTCCCTGCCCCGCGACCTGCGCCCCTCTCCCCGCCCCATGCCTCGCTCCGCCCCAACCACATCCCCCCACCCCGACGCCGCCCACCCCTGTTTTTGCTGGAGCAGCCTTGGGTCACCCAGGGCCGCCCAGGCTTGGGGAAGAGTTCGGAAGGGGGGGACAAGGGCTACGGATGGTCGCCCGTCGGTGACGACGATTTCCGGCGGCGGCATTGCCGGTGGCGGCCGACCAACGTACAATGCAATACGAGAAAAAGTGGCGGCTTTCTCGCTCCTGAGCGGCACCTCAAGTTGGATTGAGGTTGACGACGACGAAGGAGGGTTGACGAGAAGACGGCGGCATCTAGGCGACCGGCTGTGCCAAGGCCGGCGGCGCTCCACGAGCAGGCAGTGGCAGCGAGCAGGGTAAGGGAAAGAGAAAGAGGGGAAAGGAAGGGAAAGAGGAGCGGCGATGGCGGTTCTAGCCAGCTATGGTGCAGGTAACGCCGACGGCTAGGTTGCCGGCGGTCGGGGTGGAGGGCGAACGTCAGTAGGGGAGAAACAAGGGATGTCGGGGCGAAGAAAATGACTCGATGGTAATTTCGTAATAAAAACTTGACTTGCTCTCCGCTCGAGTCAATATTAAGAAATAAATTTTTTAAAAATATATAAAATAATTTCGTAATAAAAACTTGACTCGCTCTTGACTCGAGTCAATATTTTAAAATAATTTTTTTTTAAAATTGACAGAATTAGTTTATTTTTTAAAATTTTATTTCATAATAAAAACTTGACTCGCTCCCGCTCGTGTCAATATTAAGAAATAAAATTTTTAAAAATATATAAAATAATTTTGTAATAAAAACTTGACTCTAGTGAGGAGCGAGTCAAGTTTTTATTACGAAATTATTTTATATATTTTTTAAAAATTTATTTCTTAATATTGACTCGAGCGGGGAGTGAGTCAAGTTTTTATTACGAAATAAAATTTTAAAAAATAAACTAATTCTATCAATTTTTTAAAATAATTTTATTTTAAAATATTCACTCGAGTCAGGAGCGAGTCAAGTTTTTATTACTAAATTATTTTATATATTTTTTAAAAATTTATTTCTTAATGTTGACTTGAGCGGGGAGCGAGTCAAGTTTTTATTACGAAAGAAAATTTTAAAAAATAAATTAATTCTATCAATTTTTTTAAAAATAATTTTATTTTAAAATATTGACTCGAGTCAGGAGCGAGTCAAGTTTTTATAAAGAAATTATTTTATATATATTTTAAAAATTTATTTCTTGATATTGACTCGAGCGGGGAGCGAGTCAAGTTTTTATTACGAAATAAAATTTTAAAAAATAAACTAATTCTGTTAATTTTTTTAAAAAATTATTTTAAAATATTGTCTCGAGTCAGGAGCGAGTCAAGTTTTTATTACGAAATTATTTTATATATATTTTTAAAAAAATTATTTCTTAATATTGACTCGAGCGGGGAGCGAGTCAAGTTTTTATTACGAAATTACCATCGAGTCATTTTCTTCACCCCGACATCCCCTTTTTCTCCCCTACTGACGTTCGCCCTCCACCCCGACCGTCGGCGTTACCTGCACCATAGTTGGCCAGAACCGCCAGAACCGCCCCTCTTTTCCTTCCTTTCCCCTCTTCTCTTTCCCTTACCCTGCTCGCCGCCACTGCCTGCTCTGTTTCGTGGAGCGCCGCCGGCCTTGGCACAGTCGGTCGCCTAGATGCCGCCGTCTTCTCGTCAACCCTCCCTCGCGTCGTCAACCTCAATACAACTTGAGGTGCCGCTCAAGGGCAAGAAAGCCGCCACTTTTTCTCGTATTGTATTGTACGTTGGTCGGCCGCCACCGGCAATGCCGCTGCGGGAAATCGTCGTCACCGATGGGCGACCATCCGTAGCCCCCATCCCCCCCTTCCGAACTCTTCCCCAAGCCTGGGCGGCCCGGGGTTACCCAAGGCCGCTCCGGCAAAAAGAGGGGTGGGCGGCCTCGGGGTGGGGATGTGGTTGGGGCGGAGCAAGGCGTGGGGCGGGGAGAGGGGCGCAGGGCGCAGGGCGCGGGGCGGAAGATGCGTGGCCGGAGGGGGTGAAACCGGCGGGAGGGGATGAAAGTGGAGGGGGGGGAAGGGGTGGGATTTTCAGCCGTTGGATGATTTCATCCAACGGCTGAAAGCTGCAGGACAGCCATCTTGGCTGTCCTGCAGGACAACAACCCTTTCCCTATATATATATATATATATATATATATGCATAAAAAATTTTGCTGTTTCTTTGCTTTCATTTTTAGCTTTCACATTGCCCGGGTTTCCACCCTAATTCATTCACCTTAACCGACTTAAACCTTAGTTGGCGCTTAGTGGGTTGGTTTCCCACAATTAGCACTAGCCAGACAAATCATGGGTCACTTTTTAAGGTGCAACCAGTAGTTTTGAATATCATATCCTACCACTTGGTTGTATATCATTTTAATCAGTATCTTGATATTTAACTGTAATTTTTTTTAAAAAATTCAATTTTTTATTGAAAATTTGATATTTAAATTCATATTTAATAAAATATTGATAATAAAATGTCCTTTTTTAATAATATATTTTATTTATAATTTTAAAATATAATGTTATTTAATTTTTTTGATTAAATAAAATATATCCAATACCACGTAAAAAATCCAATATGATCTACATTGGATATTTAAAACTCCTGTGCAACCTTGGAAATTTCGGCTACATTGGGAAGCCAACTCCTCCGTTTTGTAGTTGGATGAAAAAACTCCTCTGGTTTGTAGTTTTAGGGGAAAAAATCGCACGCCTACTTTTACATGCCATAAAAATCTGAAAGAATAAAGAGGATTGATAATGAAAAATGATACACTAATGTTATATTATATTCATCATGATTACCTTAAGTAATTCACTCTCGCAATATATAGTTGGTAAATATAAAGTGTCACGTTTAATCACGGTTTATCCTTCATAATTTGTACATGATTATTACAATCGTGCCCAATACCATTAAGGGGCGTCCTTAAAAAATTCCCTGTAGTTAGCCAGCATGAATCTCCCAAATATAGAAGAGGTTCACAACTGATGATCTCCTCTCTCAATCACTACTAAATAATAACTAATTAATAACCTCTCAACGGCTGATCAACAATCATAAAAAGGCAGACACAACATTTAGAAAAATGGAATCAGATCGGAGGCCGAAGAGGAAGAAATTGAGTAATGGCAGGGCTCAAGATGAAGGGAGCTGGAATGCAAATGGTGGCCTTCATGTTGCTGCTCCTCATCAGCCATGGCCGGATCTCTTCTTCCCGGTGTGAGTTAAATTTTTATTACGAAATAAATATTTAAAAAAATAAAATAATTTCGTAATAAAAAATATAACTCAATCCCTATTCGTGTCAATATTACGAAATAAATTTTTTTAAAAATAAAATATTTTCATAATAAAAATTTAACTCGATCCCGCGCTGGGGATGTCGGGGTGATAGTAATTTCATAATAAAAACTTGACTTGCTCTCAACTCGAGTCAATATTAAAAAATAAATTTTAAAAAATAAAATAAAATAATTTTGTAATAAAAACTTAACTTGCTCCCGACTCGAGTCAATATTAAAAAATAAAATTTAAAAAATAAAATAAAATAATTTTGTAATAAAAACTTAACTCGCTCCTGACTCGAGTCAATATTATGAAATAAAATTTAAAAAAAATTAAAAATAATTTCATAATAAAAATTTAACTCGCTCCTAACTCAATTCAATATTACGAAATAAATTTTAAAAAATTTTGAGATAGTCATAACAAATTTTCTTGATTGGTCTTTTGAGATTTTCTAATCTGTTGTACTTTTAAGGTGATAGGAGATAAAGATAAAAAAATCCCCAAATTAAGGACCCTTAAAAAAAAATCGTATTTAACTTCTCTCATCAAGAAATTACAGGAACAACCTCCCTATGATGGTTATCTTTAATTATACTACTAATTAATATATTTGGATTATAATTTATAAACTATATATATGATGAGGACTATATGAAGTTAGAATAAAATTCCAACATTCTCCCACTTGGTCTGAACATATATTATCATGCATAATATTATCCAAAATATTAATATTTCAAAAGAAGAATATTACACATAAATTATAGCGGTAACTGCTCTTTAATCAAGTATTACCTTCCATGTATTACAATGTAAAATATTCTTAAGAAACCACAATATGGTTTAGACGTTATGAATAAGCCTAAAATACTTATTTTGGTTCAAATACATATTTTATATATATATAGACACACACACACACACACACAATAATTTTGTTGTTCTCCAATATAATGTGTATATTCATTATATAAAGACACAAATAGTAGAGTTTCAATAAATAACATGCTATAAACTTATCATCACACATCAAGTTTGAAATTTAACAAGCGCTATACGGGCTAGATGATCCTTGAACATCTTTGATGGCATGTCTTTCATCAAAGAATCTGGAATTTTCAATTCAATGCTAATGTGTTCGATGAGCACTTAATTTGCTTTAATATGCTCTTTAACTACTGAATACTTAATGTCGCTGCATTTACTTCGACTTCCACTTTTATTATTTTAAGCGAAGAAGCTGCTTAATTGTCACGGTACATTTTTAATGGCCTTGAAATAGACTCAACAACTTGAAGGCCATATATGAAATTCTTTAACCAAATAGCCTGTGGTGTAGCTTCAAAATACACAACAAATTTGACTTCCATAGTAGAAGTGACAACTAAAGTTTGTTTTACACTTCTCCACGATATTGTTCCGTTAGCAAGCATGAAGGTGTATCTAGATGTGGATTTACGAGAATCAGTGCAACCAGCATAATCCGAATTCAAGTATCCAATGACCTCTAAAGTAGGGATCTTTTATATGTAAGCATGTAATCTTTGGTTCCGTGAAGGTACCTCATAACTTTCTTTACAACTCTCCACTGTTTCATGTTAGGAATATTCAAACAACAAATGTAATATCTTGTTTTGTATAAACTTGCGCATACATAAGACTTCCAACAACTGAAACATATAAAATGTTTTTCATTTGTTCCCTCTCAAGATCATTCTTTGGACATTTATCCAAATTAAAATTGTCTCCTTTCATTATGGGAACTATTCAAGATGTACAATTACTTATTTAAAATCTCTAGAGAACCTTATTGATATAGGCCTTCTGAGATAAACACAAGACACATGGAAATCTACCTCTATGAATCTTAACGCCAATAACATAAGACACCTCACCTATATCCTTTATATCAAAATGTTTAGAGAGAAACCTTTTTACTCATGTAACAATCACATATCATTAGTTACAAGTAATATATCATCAACATATAAGACAAGAAAAATAATCTCACTTTCACTAACCTTATGGTATATACATTGATCCTTAATGTTCTCAGTAAAACTAAATAAAGAGATTACATTATGAAATTTAAGATACTATTGACACGAGGCCTATTTGAGTCCATATATCGATTTCTTAAGCTTACAACCAAGATGCTCACCATCAATTGAAGAAAACCCCTTACGTTGTTTCATATAAACCTCTTCCTCTAGATCTCCATTGAGGAAAATTATTTTCACGTCCATCTGATGTAATTCAAAATTAAAATGTGCTACTATTGCTATGATGATATAAAAAGAGTCTTTTTTGAAATGGGAGAAAAAATTTCTCGATAATCAATTCCTTCCTTTTATGTAAATCTTTTAGCTATGAGTCTTACCTTATATAATTTAATGTTGTCTAATGAATTTTTTTTTGGTTTTAAAAACTAATTTACAACCAATAGCTCTCACCCTATTAGGAAACTTGATAAGATCCCAAACTTGGTTTGCAACCATATAATCCATATCATCTTTCATGGCTTCGTACTATAATTTTGAATTATTACTATCCATTGCTTGTGAAAACGTATAAGGGTCATTTCCTTTTTCAATATTAAAGTCATTTTTTTATAGGTAAATAACAAAATCACTAGATATTGCTGATTTTCTCACTCTAGATGATCTCCTTAATGGTTCATCAAAGTTCTTTTATAGAGGTGGTTGATCATCATCAAAAACTAATTTTCGATATTGATCACTCCCACTAATTACACTATTTTCAAGAAATTTTGCATTTTTTAGTTTCACAAATCTAGTGACATTCGATGGACAATAAGACTTATAACCTTTAGACTTTTCGGCATAACCAATGAAATACCCACTAATAATCCTTAAGTCTAACTTCCTCTCTTGAGGGTTATAAACTCTAACTTCAGTAGGACAACCCCAAATACGAATATATTTCAAACTCAGTTTCCAACCTTTTAATAACTCAAATGGTATATAAGAATATACGCTACAATTTTAAGGGCTTTCCTCCACAATGAATGAGGAAGTTTGAAGTTGCTAAGCATATTCCTCACCATGTTTAACAAAGTCCTATTTTTTTGTTCTGCCACACTATTTTGATCTGGTGAGCCAGACATAATATATTATGCAATAATACCATGTTCTTGAAGAAATTTTACAAATGGACCAGGTCCTTGTCCAGTATTAGTTTACCTATCATAAAATTCTCCATCTTGATTAAATCTCAAGATTTTAATTTGGTTACCACATTGCTTCTCTACTTCCATTTTTAAATTTTAAAAGCATCAAATATTTCGTGCTTATTAAGTATGTAGAGATATATGTATTGTGAATAGTCATCGATAAATAAGATAAAGTATTTCTGACCATATGAATTCATATCATGACAACATATATTTGTATATATGATTTCTAATATCTCAGAACTCCTCCAACACCCTTCTTATACATATTGGTGTGTTTTCCTTTAATGCAGTCCACACAAGTATCAAAATCTGTAAAATTAAAAGTTTTAAGAACTCCATCATTTTTAAGTCTTTTGATTTATTCGATTGAGATATGTCCCCGTCTTTAGTGCCATAGTATGGATGATTTTTTATTCATAACACAATATTTTATACTGGCAGTACCATGTATAGCCATTAGGTTATAAGGGACATCATCTTGCAAGTGAATTTTAAATAAACTTTGAATTATATAACTATTTTCCACAATAACAGAGTTATGCAACATACTAAAAGTGTTTAGAGAAAAGTTAAATAAAAACCCAAAGGTACAAGTCCCAAAATAGAAATTAAATTTCTAGAAAAGCTAGGAATATAAAAGGTCTTGCATAGATTAAGTACAAAGCCAGAACTTAAAATAAATCAACATGTCCCAATAGCTTCTATGTGTAAATGCATATGGTTATTAGAATAGATGCCTTGTTCACTTTCTATCGATTTCCTTCGGTTTAAGAAACCCTATATGGTATTCGAAACAAGGAATGTAGAACCAGAATCAATCTACTAAGCATTGTGACAAATATCAGCCATATTAGATTTATAACAAACAAATAAGATGAGGCTACCTTTCTTCTCAAGCCATGCCTTACGTTTAAGACAATCGTTCCTTATATGTCCCTTCTTTTACAGAAGAAATAGTTGGATTCCCTTTTGTCATTAAAATGGATAAGTTTTTTGTCTTTCCCTTTATACGACCAACTTTTCTTTATTACTTTTTTCATAAGTCACCATATGTACACTTCCCCATATCATGAATCAATTTCCCTTCCTTTGGAACACATATGGTTAGAAGTTCATTTATCAACCATTTTTCTTTTTGTGTGTTATAAGTTATTTTAAAAGGAGGGTACTCAGAAGGGGGAGAATTAAGAATGAAATGCATAAGAAATGACTCAAAAATCTCAATTTCCAAAGACTTACGCTGAGAAACAATGTCTTTTATTTCAGAAATGTGCTTACACACACCACAAATGCCGGTGAGCTTCATTGATGACAATTTTTCCATTAGGGTACTAGCCAATGTCTTGTTTAAAGTCTCAAACTGTTAATCAATATCTTTTATATAATCATTAACACATTCAAGAATTGATCCACAAATACTAGTTGGAATGTGAGACTTAATGAACATCAAACTCAAGTGATTGGATCGCTCTTAACGTTCGTATAGTAAATTCTCACTTTGAGTGCTAGATTTAGTGGGAACATGAAGCTCATCTTTATGAGGAGTATAGTCAAGGTTCATGTACCCCAAATGAAAAAAGACACTCTCCCTCCATTCCTTATAATTATGATCACCACTTAAATAGGGAACCTTAGATTTATCATAAAAAAATATCAAAGATGAAATAATTGTAAGAAATATATAATTATGCTTACTATTATAAATATTGAGGCACATTATATACTATCACTACAGTTATATGCTTACTAATGTAAACATGCCAAAATAAATCAATATATTATTAAAATCTACCCGTGGGCAAAAATTTTAACACAAAATAGATTCATGTCATATTTCAACAATAAAATTAGAAAAATATTAAATATCTCTCAATACTTATAAGCTAATTAAGGAATATAAATATTTTCTATTTCACCCTAATTAAACAAAATAATCATAATAACCTCCCTGTGGGGCAAAGCTATCATAATCACAATGTTTAATTAGAATTTGATGTATAAAATCCATATGTGAATTATATTCCACTTTATGTATATTTTATTTTAATTAAAGATGTAGTGGCTACTCTTTATTTAATTTAAAATATATTGATCACTTAACATCAACACAATATATTTAAACTATTATGTCATATTCAAACATTTCTTGTGCATGTGCATAACATATATGAAGATAAAAATAACTCAAAATTTGTATATGAACACTCAATCACATGCATAATAATAAATGAACATCTCACAATTAGTTCAAATAGTCCCTAGACATCATATGGGCAAATTGGACATCACTTAAACACTCCAAACAATTCATGAAAGTACTAACTTTATTGTCCAAACATAATTAAGTCGGTGTATAGACAACTATATGAACCTAAATAGTTTGGCCAATGTTCATGTCTATGACTAGACTATATATTGTCTATAAAATTGATCGGATTGTTTATGGACAAGACAGTGTATATGGCGGACACATAAATAATTATCGAACTGTCCATTATAGTTTGTTTGTTAAATTATTTATATATGACACTCAATCACATGCATAATAATAAATAAACATCTCAATTTAGGTTCAGATAGTCCCTAGACATCATATGGGCAAATTGGACATCACTTAAACACTCTAAACAATTCATGAACATGCTAACTTTATTATCCAAACATAATTAAGTCGGTGTATAGACAACTATATGAACCAAAATAGTCTGTCCAATGTTTATGTCTATGACCAGACTATATATTGTCTATAAAATTGATCGGATTGTTTATGGACAAGACGCAGTGTATATGGTGGCACATAAATAATTATCGAACTATCCATTATAGTTCGTTTGTTAAATTGTTTATTTATTCACTAAATCGGTCACAAAAATTACCTACAATTACCATTAATTAAGCGAGAACATGAGTTTTAAAATATAACTTAAAATTGGGCCTTAAATAAGTGACCACTACATATTTCTAGACCTACGAAATAAGATATAAAGCCCAAAATGACTAAACAATCCAGCCTATTTAAGGACATTATTTTAAATTATTAAAATTTATTCAACCTTTTACTGAAAATTTTTAGCAATGACTTTTTATTAGAATTTAAAAGCATTTCACCCCTTATTTGACAACAATGTAACATGTAGCCCGTTATTTGATTTCAATGTAAAATACAATCGCTTATTTGATATCAATGTAACATACACCCCTTATTTGATATTAATATAACACGCAGCCCTTAATTAGGTATAATTGTCAAAAATTGAAGCGTCTTCTTCATTGGGTTTGTTCATGCAAATAATTTTTTTTATTTAGCATTAATTGGGTTATAGACATTATAAATATTATGCTCACACAAAATAACACTCAAATTAATTAAATGAAGCCAAAATGTAAAACCCGCGATTCGAGTGAGGGTTTTATATTTAAAACAGATCGGTTCGGCTGTTATTTTCAAGTCGAGTATGTTTTAGAACATGTGTACTGAGCTGATGCCGATCATGTATATGAGCTATAAGGGTCATACAAACCCAAGTATATGATGATAACATCATGAATACAACAAAAAAGAATGAGTTATTAGAATATATAAGAGTATGCTAGTTATTTTTATTATGATTTTTATATATAGTGGATCGTAGAATTAGTTTAGGTCGTTTACCACCTTAGGACGCGTAATAAGCAGTTGGTGGGTTGTTAGTTATAGAGCATGTCATTTTGATGTTGTGATATTTGTTTTATTTTATGGGATTTTTTCCTATTTTTCTGGATTTTTTTTTAGGATTTATGACGACTTAGTTATTATTCTTAACTTGAGACGGAGGCAAGTCAAGCCTTATTTACGAGTTTGCCACCAAACACCTACGACCTTTTCTTCTTCCTTGCCCAAATCCTTGCCCTGATGCCGCCTCCATGCACGCCGCCGCTGCTGCCGTGGATGCCACCCTGCTGCAAATCGGCACCGCCTAGCCCCTCCACGGCGTCGCCGTGCCGCCCCGACCAGTCTCGGCCACCATCTGGCTGACGCGACGCGAGGAAGCCGCACCTTTACGCCATTCTTCCTTCCCTGATCACACCGCCGGTGACCATCGCCGCCATGATCGGGTGGTAGCCTTGACACCCTCAACCCTCCAGTGATCTTTCCCAACCAGAGTAGAGGCCATCGTTGCCCAGGCTGGCCGGATCTAGCCACCAATCGTTGCGAGCTCTATTTTTGCCATTTTTTGGCAAGCTGCCACCTCCGCTGACCATGTAGACATCGAGGACACGTCGGGCTCACCGAGCCAGTTCCAATGGTACCCAATATGACCCCTGTCCAGCTAGTAGACGCCGCCGGCGACTACCGCCAAAAAACTATTGGAAAGTTGCTGAAAAACCACCGAAACCCGCCAAAAAACCAGATTTGTCGGAATTTGGTAGATCTTCCGTCGAGTTCATCAAGTCAAACCTGATTGACTTTGGACGTCATTGAGCGTCGAATTCGAGCTCCAAGATGCGCGGTAAAACCTAACCGTGGTGGATCGCCAATGATGAGAGGTATAATTACCTCTAATTTGATTATTTAAAATTGATAATTGTTAGCATAGAATGCTAGGATTGATTAGTTGATGTGATTAATGCCTAATTACGGATGAAGTAATGATTATATGATTTTAGTAATTGTGAATGAATAGTAACTGATCTAATGAGGTAGATCTAGTCAGAGCATGATAAGTGACCACAATGTATGTAACACCCCAAATCCGGTTCACACTTGTGAACCAAACCGGCATGTTACAGGCCCCGGTTAGGTCGGCTAACGCGAACCTAACTCGTGCGGATCCAATCTCGGCGTCTTAAGATGAAGATACGATCTGTCATGAATGAATGCATGCACAAAATCCTAACATGGTACTACATTATGACATGCAAATTAAATTTCACACCATCACAATTACGAGCAAAATCGATGAAAATTCTGAAGTAAAACTAACAGGGTCTCCCCTAAAAGTGCAATCATGGGCCCACCCTGTCAAAATAATATATATACAAATATGTCGACATGCATTAACAATCACACAAAATCTAACATCTTATGAATTCATTCTGAAGCTCGGGTCTCAACCCACTACGCTTCCGCTGCTCAACTCTGATCATATTTTGCATTCTATTATCTTGTCTTAGCATTTCATTCGCATCATATCATCATGCTCAAACATTTACTCATGCCATTCACAATATAATAACATAATAATACAATATTAAACATTCAGAAATCTAACATGT